>JABAKD010000008.1:15500222-15610222 GCA_012845835.1 Undaria pinnatifida | reverse complement strand
TTGTGGCGGCTGGGGGTTCATGACGGTATTCGAGCTTAACAAGCCCGTCTCAACGCTTCTTGAACCTGGGTCGCTGATCGCGAAGGGAAACGGTGTGACCTACGAGGGATGCTACAATGTCAAACAAAACCGTGGCGTATTCAACAAGTTCATCACAAGTTCAGAGTGGATGACCAATGAGGTGCCGTGGAGTATTTTCATAATGTAGACGGTAGATCAAGTCCGTATTCTATTCATGTGTCGTGAGTGGCTCGTGTATGTGGTCGCGTACAACATGTTCTTGTGACTACTGTGTATGACTATCAATCGTGGTTCCTCGGCGCTGTATTACTTGCTCTTATCGATGCGCGCATTGTCCAACTCGGGTCCCCCCGTCTACGTTTTCTGCAAGCCGCTCGTAGTGTATGCCCTAGGGTTTTGCATGGTTGTGATATCACTCCCAGTCTCCGGTAATGGATTCCATCGGTCGGCTCGGGCCTCGTTTTTGTCGTGTCTCAAGTTTCTGGTGAGCCTGGAGCCATAATCTTGTGAAACCGTAGTACTCTACCTTCTTCCTTCACTCAGAGCTGTTCCGTGATATCACCACTATCATAATGTAATGAGGCTAACATTTATTCTTACGGATGCTGATGCCTACGGATATGCCCCAACAGAAATGTCAAAAGAAGTGCCGCGAGATTCAGAACTGGTACTCCGCCACGACCCAAGGGACAGGTGCGTAAAACCGATTATGCTTGCAGGCGTAAAACATTTCCATGTCTGGTCGTAAATAAAAGTCTGCCTGCCAAAACCTGCAGACGGACCACACGTCAAATTCCGCACGCCTCAGACGGCCGCCAACGTTTTGCTCATACTCTGCTGTTCATTTGCTGCAGATTGCTACTGTGGAGACAAGGCTCCGGTCTTGAGAACGGCTAGTCATTTTTGCGATCTCCCTTGCGAAGACGACAAAGGAAAAGGCCCTCATTGTGGTGGCTGGGGGTTCATGGATGTTTTCCACATTGAGAAGCCCGTCGGTCTTCCTCTAGTTCCGCTTTCAGCCCCAGATGGAATGGACGATGGCGTAACCTATAAGGGGTGCTACGATGTCAAAGAAAATCGTGATGTATTGAACAAGTTCGTGATAAGTTCGGAGTGGATGACCAATGAGGTGAGGCAGGGCACTTCTGTTGACGGTAGATCGTCGTGGAGCGTTCGTTTTTTGTAGATCGCAAGGGGTGCGCGTATGCTTGCAGATGGGTAATTTATTGTGTAACAATTGTACCTACACATAAAGTGCGTGAAGGGTAAAGCTTTGAGAGCTAAGACGCCTGGGTGGAGTACTACTAGAACTTGCCGACGTTCACTTTCTGCAAAAGCTCCGAGTATTCATATTCATTTTTCGTCTCGGGTACGCGCTTCATAATGAATATTGTGGTGAAACACTTCCATTCTGTGATTTAATTCATTTGTGTCGACCCCGTTTATTGTTCCACTCGCCATATCCCATTCGCCACAAATCATAAGCATTCATATTACCATACCACCATCCCAGAACGGAGCTAAGCCCTGCCCGTATATAATGCAACAGCGCGCTTCGAAGCTGTCTGCTGATCTGTTGTTCGCGGCTGCTAAACGATTATTCCGTGACCACAGAAATGCCAAAAGAAGTGCCGAGAGCTTGGAAAATGGTACTCCGCCACGACAAGAGGGAGAGGTGCGCAGGCCCGATTGAACTCACGGGGGTGATGCTGTCTCATCGATCTTCAACCTATATGTAGACGGTTGAGCTGAAATTTTGACGATTACGAAGAATATGAACCAGCTGCCGAAACCTGTACACCCTTTAAGTTATCCACCTTTGCCATGAACTCCTGCTCTGTTTGTCTCAGACTGCTATTGTGGGGACAAGTCTCCAGTCCGCAGAACGGCTAGTTTGTATTGCGACATCCCGTGCGAAGATGGCATAGACGGTAAACTCGGTAAAGACGGCAAGTGTGGTGGCTGGGGTTTCCTGACTGTCTACGCTATTACTAAGCCCGTCCAAGCAAGTCCCACATACTGGTCTGCGACCCAGGGTGAGAAGGGTGACGAGGTATCGTACAAGGGGTGCTTCGATATCGAAGGAAACGCTGATGCTTTCAACAAGTTCGTGACATCTTCAAGGGAAATGACCAACGAGGTATGGTGGAGAATTTGCGCTTCTGAGACGGTACATCATGTTCGGGTGTCGGCATGTGCGTCGCAATGGATTTGCGTACATCATCGCCAATGAGATGTTTTTCGTGCGACAAATAATAGCAACCTAGACACCGACCGGAACATTATGACTTGCTGGTATCCATTTTGCGCAAACCGTCGGAGAGTTCCTCATATTTAGTACGAAAAGCAGATCTTGTGTGGCTGTACACGTTTTGTTTTTGTGACAACATTCCAATACCGTTCCATGGATGCATTTGTGTCGGTTTGTGCTCCCGCCTACCCCAGTCCTTGTATGTCATACGTCATGGGATTTTCGTCCTGTTTTGAGTCGGGATTCCCTACCCCTTAATGGGCTAAGATGTGTCTCTTGATATTCTCCAACAGGTTTTGAAACTATATGCTTGCCTGCCGTATGCTGGTGCCCACACGATTATTCATTGACAGATATGCCAAACGGAATGCCGAGAGGTCGAGCACTGGTACTCGGCCACGACACGAGGGAAAGGTACGAATAACCGCTTTCACCTGAGGTTGGAACCAAGGTGAATACGGTTTGCTTGACACGCAAACGTTTGCAGCCCCCCCAACCCCGCACAATGTACGACCGCCTATCTTCGTCGTGCACCCCTTCGTCGTCTGTCGCAGATTGCTATTGTGCGGACAAGGCTCCAGTCAGGAAGGCAGACGACAGATTTTGCGAAGTTCCGTGCCAAAATGGTAAAGGCGAAGGCCTCAATTGTGGTGGCTGGGGTTTTATTACTGTTTTCCACATTACTAAACCGGTTCCAGCTGTTCCTGGTTGGCCTTCGCCATATCAGGAAACGGGTGGAGGCGTAACGTACATGGGGTGCTACAATGCCGGAGAAAACAAAAAACTATTTGACAGGGTCGTGGAAAGCTCGCGATGGATGACAAATGAGGTACGGTGGGAACGTTGAAATCTCGGGGGCGGTAAAATCTAGTCGAGCCATGTTCCGTGTAATAATTTGGTGTATGCGGTTGTAGATGGTGTGGTGTTGGTGGGACTATTGGCAGAAGGTATGCACGTCCACCCGCCTTGACCCTAGCTGAAAAATACTTCAAGTTGCAAACGCCCGTGTTGCCTTAACGCTTAGAGAAGTCTGCTTTTGTACGATGCGTTTCTTCTAGTGTGTCGCTGAGCATTTCGAATTCTTGTTGGAGCACTTCCAGTCTGTGGTTGTTGATAGATATTTGCGGGTCTGCTTTACGCGTGTCCTCTCTACATCTCCTTAGTCACGAGCTACTCGTGAGTTCGTCATAGAGTCGTGAGTGCCGGGCATAATCCGCAGCAGCTGTTTTGATATTCTTTTCTTGCCTCCTGTGTGTTTGTACTGCTTGATTATTCCACAACAGAAATGCGAAAAGAATTGCCGGGAGATCGACTACTGGTACTCCGCCACGACGGATGGCACAGGTGCGTCGCAGTAATATCACCCAACTGGTGTACCACTGCCATATGTCGGTGTAATCAGTGTAATTAGTTTGCGTATGCGTTCGCAACATAGTCGGACCACAGGCCGCACTCCTCACGCCTCTGATGGTTACCCACGTTCGGCATGCACATATTTTTTGTTTCTCCCAGAATGTTATTGTGGAGACAAGGCTCCGGTCTCGAGGACGAGCGATTGGTATTGCGACCTGCCGTGCGAAGAACGGGGCCAAGACGACAAAGACCCCAGATGTGGTGGTCGGGGGTACCTGACCGTCTTCCAAATTCATGAGTTCATCCCGGCCTTGACTCGACCTACACCTGCTGGCTGGAAGAAACAAGACGTTGTAACGTACAAAGGATGCTACGATGTCAAACGAAACCTTGATTTATTCGACAAGTTCGCAACCAGCTCGAGGTGGATGACTAATGAGGTACAGTGGAGACTTCGAATTGTTTGTTGTGGATGCTGCACTAGATCAAGCCGAGCTTGCCCGGAAGCGATTCAGGCAGATAGTCGAAAAACGCGTGTGGTTGGTGCGACTAGCAATGTATTCATGGTACAGGTCAGAAGGGCGCAGATAAGGCATTGGCAGGTCTGATGCCTCGACTTAGTGTGTCCTGGATTCGCTCACGATCGCTTCGCCCGACCACTCAAAACCTTTGTTCTACCCATAAGAGACACGCTTTGTGTATGGGGTTGGCTCTGGTATGATAAACTCTTCCAGTTATAGTTGTTGACAGCAGACTTTGTGTTGTCAGTTTTGATGTCCCTGGCTGCCATATCCTGATCACCCATGAGCCGTGAGCCTTCTGGTCAGTTTGCCGACGTACTCTAGCTTTGGTCTTGGCTCACAGCTATCTCTTGAAAATCGACAAAAATGTTTTGACTTGCAATATTGTGGTACTACTTGAAATTTACCGCGACAGAAATGCCAAACGAAGTGCCGGGAAATCGACTACTGGTACTCCGCCACGACAGATGGTACAGGTGCGCTGAATCGGCATCATCACTCTAGAATATCACTGCTTGCTCTAGGTCTCGTTCAATGTAATTGTAAATGGTTTGGTTGGCCTTGAAACGCACGCCATACTCCGCGCACCCACGACGGTTGCCCACGCTCGGCATGCACCTCTTATTCATTTGTCGCAGAATGCTACTGTGGAGAAAAGGCTCCAGTCGAGAGGACGAGCGATTGGTATTGCGACCTCCCGTGCGAAGAAGACGGCAAATACGGCAACGACCCCAAGTGTGGTGGCCGTGGGTACCTGACCGTTTTCCACACTAGTGAGGCCGTCCCAGATGCGCACTCAAGTTTGATTTTACCCCCGAAGCGAACGGATGGCGGCGTTGTGTACGAGGGGTGCTACGACGTCGACGACAACTCTGGTGGATTCAACAAGTTGGTGAAGAGTTCGAAGTGGATGACCAATAAGGTACCGTGGGGACTTCATACTCTCGTAGAATGAATACAAACTCGACATTTCGATCTGCATGTCGCACGTGGTTCGCGTATATGGTAGAAAAATGTGTTGTTGGTGTGACGATTGACACGCTGGAACATGAAGGGCACCGACACAAACGTCCTGACGTCTTGAGGCAATACTATCAGGACGTGCCGTCGTCTACTTGTTGGCACCGTTCCGAGTCCTCTATCTACATGTTTTGATTAACTCAATTAATACGGTATGACTTTGCCACTAATATTGCTGTCTATGTACTTCCTGTTTGGGCTATGAATATATTTTTGTCAGTCATATTTGCTGCCGTCTTCGCCACGGCAGAACTTTGTACATGGAATGAGCCACGGTCAATCATTTTATGTAGTTGTGGCGTTATAGCCACCTCATTGCTGAAGAGTTTCGTCTTGATGTACCGCAGCAATTGGATTGAGACTCCCTCTTCGACTGCTCTATGCTGCTGCCACCCAACAATGTCACGATAGGTATGCCAAGACAAGTGCCGAGATATCCAATATGAGTACTCTGCCACGACAGAGGGCACAGGTGCGAGCTTCGCCTCCGAGAAGTAACCCTCTTAATTGCTGGCCATGTTCGATGGCAGTACAATCAATTTGCTTGAAACATTGAACACGAAATATACAGATAATATAAACTATATTAGAAGTATTATTTACTTACTTGTTTATATATTTCTTCTCACACTTTTATTTTCCAGCTTTTGGACAAGCCGTGGTCACAGGTGTCGTTCCTTCTCCCCCCCCGCTTCTTGCCTTCAATTTTCATCGCCCATAGGGTTCAGCAATCATACTGCTCGTCAATATTTCATCGAGCGTTGCTAACTCACGCTCTCGCGAGTTCCGCAAGTTAATTTGTGCACAAGCAAAAATCCCCACGAATTTGTACGATTATGCACTCGGCGAGGCTCGACCTCACGAAACAGACCTATGCCAGGCTCGAGGATAACCTGATACGCCACCGGGGCGACCGGTTAATACAAACTCCCCACGACCCTGTTGGTCGCCGACCCTTATGTCTAATTTGCTTTTGCTGCAGAATGCTATTGTGGAAACAAACCTCCAGTTTACAAGAGGGAAGCTTGGAAGTGTAAACTTCCGTGCGAAGACGGCTCGGACATCAAGTGTGGTGGCTGGGGGTTTATGAGCGTTTTCCACCTTTCGAACCCCGTCCCAATTGTGCATGTACCTGAGCCTTCGCACCTGAAGCGGAAGGACGTAACGTACAAGGGGTGCTACGATGTCGGCGATAACTCTCGTATATTCACCAAGTTCATGAAGAGTTCGAAGTGGATGACGAATGAGGTATGGTGAAGAATCGGTCGTCAGGCGGACGGTAGTCAAGCCGAGCTTTGTACCTCGTAAGAGATGTGCGTACATGGCAGCAGATTCTGTTTTGGGTGTGTGATTAATTGCGAATTAGTGTGTGACGGACATGGGCGAAGAAACCCCGACACTTGAAGGCAGCAATGATACGGCTTTCTGACGTTCGTCTTTCTCAACAACTACAACCTATTCCATACGAAAACCCGCTCTCTGCATGCACTGGACAAGTATGGCTTTCGCTGTAGTACAATTGGGCGGACACTTCAGTTTTGAATATCGAGTCGTTTGTGTATACGATGCCCTCGTCCTCATTCACAACGTTTGATCTAGAGTATACAAAACGCCACTTCGACTAAAAGCTAAGCCGTGCTTCATTCCTGCAGCGCTTTGGATTGAGAGCACATGTGCAAACTGTCGCAACAGGTATGCCAGGAGAAGTGCGCGGATCTTGACCACTGGTACTCCGCTACGATAGAAGGCACAGGTGTGTGTCACCGAGATTGCAGCCGAGATGTAACACTCTATTTGGACGGCGTCATGCGGTGGTGTAGGCGGTTTGGTTAGAAACCGATGTGAAGAGGCATACCTGGTACCATTCACTAACGTCCACACGCCCGTGACGGCCGCCCACCTCCGGCATGCATCTCTTGTTCGCTTGTATCAGAATGCTATTGTGGAGACGAACCTCCAGTCTACAAAACGGATGACCGGAATTGCAAAATACCGTGTGACGACGACGCGGACATCAAGTGCGGCGGCTGGGGGTTCATGACCGTCTTCGAGATCCACAAACCCCCTCCGGGGCCCAAAGGAACACCGATTCCGGACAACGAAGACGTCCCAGGAGCCCAGGCTAAAGGCTGCTTTAAAGATAGTACATCTAAGCGAGTGCTTGGGGGACATTCGTACAATTCTGATTTTATGACCGCTAAGGTGATGATCGAATACTCCCTAGATGTGCGCCTCGTGGAATGATCTGCGACTCGCTGTTCAGTTATTTGAGCTTCCCTGTCTGTGAAAGAATTCTGTGAACCGTGCATGTGAACACCAGTGTGCTGTAGTGTAACTATGCTTCGTTTAGTGTGAGTTTCGTGCTTTTTTCCACGAGGGTCAAGGTTGGGACAGTATGCCCGAAAGCCGAAATATGGACACCACTGCACATACCACTTCGACCTTTTGAGCACTTCCAAATGTTGTACCCTATTATGGTGTCACTGATGCTGGCCGGCTTCCTCTGGACAACCATGCGTTTCTCTCTCCCTATTCTATCCCACATTTTTTTCAAATTGTCCTAATTTGTTTAGCTCCTCGCCGCAAGATACGCGATGTTATAGGCGTTACGATCATCTAGATGGAACTCCCAACTGTCCCGTCTCGCTCCTGGTGTGTTGATTAATCACTTTCCCCCCACAGGAATGTGGGCGCGTGTGCAAAACGAAGAGCCACACGGTTTTCGGCGTCGAATTCAGCCGAGGTATGAACATCATATAAAATCTTTGTGTTGCGTATGGTGCACCAGCAGCTCAAGTCCCCCATATTGGATATCCCAGTTGTCATGTGCTGTGGTCGTTTATACCACAAGCGATCTGGGTGCGCAAAATTGGTCGCAACAGCGGGGAAACCTGCTATGGGTAGTACGATTACACTTTCAGAGTCCCTTCTGTTCACCCTCACCCCCTATCCTGTTCAATGGCCACGCTCATAAATGGTGCTCTGGCAGAATGCTTCTGTGGAGACAAGGTGCCGGCGGGCGACGGCAAGGCTGATAAGTGCGACAACCGGTGTACGGGCGACAAAACTAAGGTATGCGGAGGCCGCGGCCGAATCAACGTCTACGAATTTACAAAGGATTCGTCACCATCAGATGGCAAACACGCGACACTTGGTGACGACAACGTCGACGGAGCCGAGACTCTTGGGTGCTATGAGGACAGTCCTAACAAGCGTCTGTTGAAGATCCACTCCTTTGACGACAAGACCAAAATGACCGCGCAGGTAAGAGGAGTTGCGCCACATCGTTTGTTTACCTGCTGCACTAGCATCCTGCTATTCGTGCCACTTCTTTTTAGGGGTCTTTGGTGAAGGAAGTAGGCAATCGAATTGACGAGTGCCTTTACTGTGGAGCTGTGTGCGCTATTGATGACGGCACTATAGAACGTTTCTGCTGGTGGTGATATGCTCGGTACACCAAAAACACCCTTGGGTAGTCATTGCGCCAATATTGGGCAGCGTGTATGTATCTGGTTCTCCGTTGCCAATTCGCTTCGGCCCAACGTCTCGTTTCGCGTCTCAAGCGCCCTCGCTCCTCTGACACCCTTTCGTGTTTGCGCTGGGCGTTTTTTCTGCTGCTACAGAAATGCGGGGACGACTGCTACAACAAAGGCTACAAGGTCTTCGGCACCGAATTCGGTCGAGGTGAGGGCACCGTTTTCATTGGGCTTTGGTGTTTTCCCCAGCTGACGCCTACAGCATGTGATAGGAATACACTCGACAACCCGCTGTAGTGCGGGTTATACATTGCGGGTGCCCGGTTTAATGCGGGTGAAATCGTTTACCACAACTATGACCCCTCAACAGTGTGTGTCGCACTATTCGTGTCACCCCTGTATAGTGCAGGTTTGGTCCTGCTCAGGACCCTCTATCGTGCGGGTCTCACATCATACTGGCGTAGATGCGCGGTCGAACCCACACAAATTCCCGAAACACAACTACAGCATATCCCTACTGCCCACGAGAACAGCTACTTGCTCAAAAGGGCACGAATGCTGATGTTCGAAGCGCATACATCGAAGTCATCTCGCCAGGCTGACGTCTTGGCGTATGTTGACGGACGCGTAGAGCAGTGAGCCGTTGTGTTGCACACACGGCAGTTGCTGTTGTCGTTTGTTGGTACGGTTTATATCGAGTGTCTGACTTAAACGTGTGTTCAACGAGTCGATTTTTTGCGGGTTTTTTTTGGTGTGTTGTTTGTCTTCATGCGCGCAAGCCAACCCCGATAACGTGGGTGGCGTTGTGTGGGGGTTTGGTGGAGAAACTGAGGTAGAGCGTGAGGGAAGGAGGATTTTGGTCAGGTGCCTGTTATCTTCTAGTTTGAGTGTTCCTGCCTTGTGTTTTCGTCGTGGGTGTCTGAATCGTGTTGAAAAGGTGTTGTTTTGTATGTACACTAACGTGCTTTGGATTTGGTAGGTTTGCATTTCATTTTGCGGAGCTTACCTTGAAGGGTGTTTCCCTGTTTTATCTTCTGTATAGAATCGGAAGTGACGAATGAAACAACAACCATGGGGCTCTACACCGACATACTGCACCTGTTGGACTATTCAGCGTCCAACGCGTAACATGCCATGGGCAAAAATATTGTGTCGCCTGTGTTCACGGTATAGTTGTCACTGCTGCGCAGAAGAGATTTGCAACATGCTGTATGTTCCCTTCTCACTCACGAACGCACCCAGGCTTCTACTCGAGGAGGAACCACATTCTGTTCAACCCCTCGCTTGGTATACACTACCGTGCCACGTTTAAAACCCTCGCTGTTGACTACGTCCAATGCTTCATCATTGTGGTATCGCGACTGGTGCGCTTACCGGCACTATTGGGGGTTCTGGGTACCCTGACTAGGCGCCATGCGCGCGTGATACGAAGTATGTATATTGTGCGCTCGGGTGGCCTTTATTGTTTACTCCGCGGCGGTCAACAGTTGCTGTCTTCTGGTTCTGGACTCCGGTTTTTATGCTGATGCGCTCATGGGATGTGCCCTGTGTTCAGTTCGGTTGACACGTGTTGCTTGTTTCACGGGTGAACATTTTATATTGTTCCACGGGACTGTGGGTAAGCGCACTATTCAGGTTCGTATTTTTATAGTGCGGGTGTCCGACATAGTGTGGGATAAATCGCTTGGTACTTACCCGGCATTATCAAGGGATCCTGATCATCATCTGCATGCGGTAATTATACGGATTGTTCCCTTGGACGCGGTCGCACTGCAGATAAACGTGCACTGCAACACCGATTGCGTTTCCATCGAGGAGTAAGTGGTAGTGCACCCGCTTCCAGCCTCGATTCTATATTATCCACGTGCTATAAAATCTTACTCCGGCCTATTGGGTGATTGCTTGCTGATGATGCCTCAGAATGCTTTTGCGGAGATGATGTTCCGGCGTTAAAATGGAAAGCCGACAAGTGCGACTCTGAGTGTACAGGCAACAAAAAGGTGGCATGTGGAGGTCACAACCGTATCAACCTCTTCAAGTGGGACGACAGCGAGCGTAAAAACGGCGGGCTGGCCTGGGACACGTGCAACGGGGCCTCGCCTCTCGGGTGTTTCAAGGACAACAGCCGACATAGGGTGCTCGGTGGCGATAAAAAAGATGACAGGGGTATGTCGGCGCAGGTGCGGAAAATTCTGTAGGTTTGCAGCTGAAATGGTTCCAGCTGAAAGTTGAACGACCGTTGCTTAACCACCCAAGAACTTCAGAGGGGACACGTGTTGTAAAAACTGGAGATTACCGTGTCTGCCACACGACAGAACCCGGGGCAAAGGGGTAGGGGGTACGGTCGACTTTCAATAAGAGGAAGTATGCGACTACCCGTTTAGCATGGCCGTACGCGTTTCACTGCTCTCTATTCTTATGGGCGTCGTACGGTCGCAAACGTCGTTTGATTTGTGATTATGTATGTGTTGAGCGTTTTCAGTACCAGTTGCCTTCGTCACATTATCAATTGGCAAAAGGATTTCATTTCTTCGTAGCATAGCTCTGCTTGAGTTGTTTACTATCGACGCCAGCTCAGGCTTGCGCTCGTTATCGTGTGTCGGCCATATTAATGCGTGGATCCTGCCGCGTCACAAATTGTGGCTCTGTCACGACGGTGTGTAGCTTCTGCAGGACGTAGTCATCGTGCATAATCAGTTGTTTTTCTGCCCCTGGATAACGTTGTGCCACTGGTTAATACTTAGCAGGTACCACGCAGCAGGTACTTGTTATCGTTTCGTGGCCTTTCGTGTTTTCTCGCACACAAGAGATGTGCACCGGAACAATTGCACGGAGCCCTGGTACGGGCTGTGAACATTCCAATCGTTGTCTTCGAATCCCTTCGTTTGAAACAGCAAAATGTACCGGGTAATTACTGTCTCGGAGCAGCAGGTAGTTTTCTTGTGTAAACATAAGCATATTTTAAATTTCGAGGACAACAATAGGTAGTGTGTCTGGATCGATAGATGTTTAAAACATAAATATATGCCGGATGTTGTACATTCCAGGACGGTCCTGTCTGAGAATAGTGGACTTTCATAGTTATGACATACTCCGGAGTAATACCTATTATACATTGTTAGATGCCAAAGCACTAATGCCTGTTGTGTGCATTATGACCTTCCTTTGGTACATCTGCCTGTCAGGTGCCGACTGCTGATTTCATGCTTGCACGGCAATGTTTGGTTTGGCTATTGTTATATTACAGGTTTGCGGAGACTTCTGCAAGGGCAAAGGCTACGCTTTCTTCGGCACGCAGTACTCGAAGGGTAAGTACAACGTGATGCGCGTGGCTTGTGTTTCGGCCCTATGAGTGTTCGGGCATACCTCGTATCCACAATATTTGTGCCTCAAACCGGACCGCCTGCGCTTGGCGTTTCCATGAACGGTGGTGCCCTATGATGGGATCCCTCGACCCCTGGTGTCCCTCAAATATGAGCTTTCAGCTTTTGTACAAGTGTTTCTGCTTGTTGTATCGTCCACCCCAAGCAAGCAAAACACTAGCCAGTGTCAGGGAAAAACGGTTGTCGTCCGTATTACGAGTAGCTCATTCTCACTACTGTTCCGTGCCACCTCGTCGCAGAGTGTTTTTGCGGCTATGATTTCAAGAGCGAGGCCAAAGTCGACGACGGGGAATGCGACTATGCTTGCGCGGGGAAATCATCCGCCGCTTGTGGAGGCAAGAACCGCGTCAGTGTGTTCAAATTCAATAAAGGCACGCAAGACAAGAAAAATGAAACAAGAAAGGGGGAAGAAAACAAAAACGGAGAAAAGAAGGACGAAGACAAAGCCGAGGTAGTCGAACCGCAGCCAGGTAATATGCTGGGCTGCTTCAAGGACGCCAGGTTCAAGCGTGTTCTCAACCTCACCAGGGATTACAAGTTAGACAAGATGACCCCCGAGGTGAGAACTTGGCCGTTGGTTGCTGTTGTTGTTGATGTTGATGTTGATGTTGATGTTGATGTTGATGTTGATGTTGATGTTTTTGTTGATGTTTTTTTTCGTTGTTTTTGTTGTTTTTTTGTTGTTGTTTTCTTCTGTTGTTTTTGCTGTTCGTTGTTGTTGTTGTTGTTGTTGTTCGTTGCTGTTTGTTGTTTTTGTTGTATTTGCTGTATTTGTTGTTTTTTGTTTTTGCTGCTCGTTGTTGTCGTTTTTGGTTGTTGTTGCTTGTTGTTGTTTGTTGTGGTTTGTTTGTTGTTTGTTATGGCTCGCTATTGCTGTGTCGCTGCCGCAATATACATCTTGTCCGGCCCTTTGCCATGAACAGATCATTGGTGAAGATGGCGTCGTACTACTTTTTCTCGTACAGTTTGCTTGCTCTGGGCCCCCGCCACCGCAACGCTCATATGCTATTGCTGCTGCGCGGGTAGAGTTAGCGTTGGTCGGCAATGGTATAACGCGCTGGTTACTCGTGAACTAGTCTACAAATCAGGGCACCGTAATTTTTTCTCGTTTTTAGGTAGCCCGTAATAAAGACGGTGATCGAGTGTATCATGTTGTTGGCGGTGAAGACTGTCAACCTTGCGCAAGAGGAGTGATTGTATCACGGAGTGAATACCGCCAGGAGTCATCGTGGCATTTACGTTATGTACCCATTGCTCTGTTTTGCAGTGGCCGAGCCTGGGATATTATTCCAGAAACTGACGCAGTCAGATACGTGCAAGACACTACGAACAAGGCGAATAACTCTGCCGCTTAAGTTTCTCTTAGTAGGATGCAGCTCACGGTTCATGATATTCGACGGCTACCTCACTGCGGTTCGCGCTTAGTGCACGCAAAATTACGGTACGGTCAGCGAAACTCCGACCTGCTCCGTCCAGACATTGTGAAGATGGGAGAGTGTAATGAAGTGCCCTCCGTAGAAGGACATTTTATAGGTTCGACGTGAAACCATGTCATAGTGAGGTGAAACCAGGTGACAAAACAAATTCACGTCAAGGCCACCATAGATGGGCGGTGACGAAGGTGACGATGATGGGACAGGCAGGACGCCCCACATATCACGACCTGCTCTACCTGCTTTACCTGCTCTACCTGCTCTGCCCTGTCTTAACGTGCCTAGGCCTGTTTTGTCTGTCATTTAGAGTTTAATGTAAGGGAAATAAGTTATAAGCTTTTGAGTTTATCCAGCGAGCCATGACGAGAGACCAAACAAGAAGGGCACCGAAACCCATGAGGAGCACGCTTTCCAACACCTAGCAACCGCGCATCCCCCACTCGAAGTACCAATACAGTTGACGTCTTCGGCAGGACTAAAGTCAAGCCGAAGAAAAGTGGCACCTTGAAACTAACTGAACAACAAAATCAAACCCAAAAGAGAAAATCAAGCCGTTCATGCGCACAAAACAAATCCCATGAAGAAATTCAAGAATAAACTCAAGAAACATGGTTGGGGGGAGGGAAAAGACGAAAGGGTAAGTGCGACTCAACGCGATAATACCGTCGTTGCAGATATCCCTGTAGCGTGGCGTTGTAGACACGTTGATCCGTAGATGGCGCTCCACGAAGATGTGCAGTAGATACGCCGTAGGTTGATGGTGGAACAGGATATTGTAGGGTCTCAAGAAAACCCAATAAAACGCGGCTGGTGGTCGTACTAGGGTGTGCTGCAGCGCTCCAATCGCGCGTAGGCCGATTGCTACTGGTATGCCATAGGTACATGCCCTTTTCTGAGCTCTCACGGTTGTGAGCTCCATCATAGGGTGGTAAATCCTGCAATGAGGCATTGACCTTCATTGTCACGACGCGTGGGGGAATCTACAGCCTCTTTTTTGTTTGTTTCGAATAGCCGCATCTTTGATACCCTTTCCATTTCTGGATGTTTTGTTGGCATCCTACGATTAACAGGTGATCTGCATCTACGTCTATTCCAGGTGGCTAGTGTAATGGAGTGCTCTCCGTAGAAAGGTTGTTATAAATTAGACGTGACGCCATGTCATGGTTGAGGTGAAACCACGTGACATTAGATGTCACATTCACGTCAATGCCATCATAGATGAGCGGTACAGGTGACGATGATGGGACAAGCAGGACGCCCCACATATCACGACCTGCTCTACTTGCCCCACCTGCTCTACCCTGCCCTACCGTGCCTAGGCCCGTTTTGTCTGTCTTTGGAGTTTAACGTAGAGGAAATAATGTATAAGCTTTCGAGTCTATCCGGCGAGCCATGAGAAGAGGATAAACAAGGGCACCGGAACCCATGAAGAGCACGCTTCCCAACACCTACCAACCACGCATACCCCACTCGGAGTACCACTACAAAAGCCAATGGTCCTACGGCGTACGGCCATGCGCGATAGGATGGTTACCCCTCGCTCGTCCTCCCCCCCCCGCCAAACGTTCCACCACACGTAGGTCGCCAGAATAATCGCAACCAGGCTGCAGCAGCAAACAAACTGATGTCGCATCAGTGAACCCCATTTGACCCTTCCCTCATGTGTTTGTCTTCCGCGCCCCCGCTTCGTCACGTTCGCGCCCGGCGGCCCACCAACGGCCAGAAATGCTACTTGCACTGTAAACTCCATCGTGCTGTGTACTACGGCGTCGAGTTTGGCAAAGAGTGAGTGCTTCCGTGGCGGTTGTGTACATCATCCCCTCTCATTGGGCAACAGAGTTATAGCGTCACGTTTGAAGGGAAGTTGGCCACATTCGTCGAACATCGGCGATCAGGGGGAATGATGAACTCATCAGAAAAATATAAACGACAACTGCGACCATGACATCGTAAAATACGGGGATGATGACAATATTTAAAACGTAATGATACTGTACCTGCTGCAGCGTGTTGTAGAAGAGCCAGTCCTCTTGTCGTCCACATATATTACGAGCATTTCCCGGCGCAACTCTTACATTCGATGGTACAAGGATGGTCTATACACGTCAGCATGCCGTAATTTTTGCGATACGTGTATAATACGGCAAAATTGTCATTTGCGTTGGCCACGCAATGCATGGGCAGGCTCAAGCATTTGTGTTCTCGAGAAACCCTTGAATAAAGTTTTTTTAAAGAGTTTCTCTTTGCCATTCCCCCCGCCCGTCTGTATTGTTGGCTATACGAAAAGGTGCTTTTGCGGTGACAAGGACAGCAAGCACGACGAAACCCCTCTAGACAGGAGTTCGTGCCAGATGCCATGCTCGGGAGACCATGACCAATACTGCGGGGGTAAGAACGCAATCAACGTGTACGGTCCTCCCCGCCACCATTAGATATACAGCCGTTGAGGAAAACGGCAAGCTACGTTGCGATTTTTTCGGTGTCGTCTGTCTTCGATTGTGCAGTATACATACATTCCATACCTGTAAAGACTATGCTTGTGTTGGTAGTGTTGGTAGTGTGTTTAGTTGTTTTGGGTTGTTGCGAAAACGAAGATCGCGAGGGGGGTTGACGGGCCACGGTGTGTCGTCGTTTTCGTACAAGCGAACATGATTCGTTCAGCGCGAGTAGTCGGATCATGTGATCGCGGGAGAGGGGGGGTCGCTGTGGGCATGCCTACGTTTGGAAGTTTAACCCCGTACGGGGCAAGGTGGTAATGGGTTGGGGGAGGGAACCGGCGGTGCGACAAGGTAATCATTGGTTCGTTGTGTGCTCTGAGGAGCGTCGTAAACCACACGGTAAAATGATTTCGATACGTCGTGGGACACCCGGCCAGCGGCGGCAGAGGGAGAGTCCCGGGTGTCTCGACGGGCAGCTTTTCGTGATGTCGCTCCATTCATCAACGTGTCGGCACAGGTTTTGTTATTTTTGTATTTCGTTGAGATTCCTACCGGTACCACCGGATAATGTGTCCTCGCGTGCAGGTATTCCTGGAGTTCAAGTCTCTTCCAAAATGTGATATACCATGTAAGTAGCAGAATCAAAACCCAAACAAGAAACCCATGTGTTTTTGGAGGTCGCAGGATTTGCTCCGGTTTGGCCGGATAGATTGTCGTCCCGCGCTCAGCGTTTTGTGGGTGTTGGTAACACAATGATGTGTTTTTCAGACTTCTTGTGTTGTGCGGTGTCTGTGTGTTCGGGTTTCGGGAACCGCGTGTAAGTTGTAATAATAGAGGTTGTTTAGCACGTCAGCTCGCGTTCGAGAATCATGAATCGTCGGGGGAAAGGAAGTGCAGCTTTGACCGTAGCATTAGCAAGCACGCGGAGACTTAGATGTGGTTAAATTTCCATCGCGCATCAGTAAAGTCTCGGGGTTAGGGTTCGGGTTGGGGTTGGGGTTGAGGTTGAGGTTGAGGTAGCGGTTGGGATTGGGGTGGCTCGTGTTTGGCGATGGCGTGAATGTGTCGGTGAGTATGATCCATAGTAGAAACATTCACCTTAATAGCGTACCGTGAACATATGCTGTGTTTCTACTGCATTATCAGCCAAGGCGATCAGTCACCTTCGCAACCATTGCGCCGGGGGGGGTTGGCCTATTTGTTATCTCTGACTGGATTCAATTTTGTGGAATATGTCCAAGAAATAATTCTCCGTATGTATGTGTCGGTTTCTTTGGGACATATTCTCCGAGCATGAGGGAAACGAATTAAGGACATTTGGGATATATATAATTACCTTTTAACGCGAATGGAGTAGAGGGAAATGATGCCAAGTAGTGGAAATTTGATGGGGATGATTTCATACGCATCCGGAACACTATTTGCCCCTTTGGAACTGCACGCACCCTCGTTTATGGGGACACAGCACTACTCGGAACAAGTGTTGGATAATTTGCAGCAGTTTAGAATACGCAAATAGGGCTAGCCTAATATGATACCAAAATATGGATTAAATAAACACTCGCATACTTACACGTATCTGGTATTTGTTGCTTGCCAAATGTAGATTTTTGCCATACGACAGCATGAATGTATTATATGCCTGTCTGTGGTGCTTGGTCGACACAACGTATGCATGGCATGCATATATGCTCCCGCCTTGATGGTGCGCGAGGATTAGCTCATACGTGTGGGGAATCCAAAGAAGTATGCTGCCAACTGCCCTCGCCCCTTTCTGGGTGATGTACGCATACGCAGCCAACGCCTTCGTTTGGAGAAACACGTCAAAGCTATTTAGTGGGCGTGTAGAGTAGGTAGTTGGGTTCCAACCCTTCTTGCAACGTTAGTGCACCCGCCGTATTCCATCGTGTGGGGAGGGGGCATCCTGGCGTTAGATGTGGCCGCGGATTTGGGCTACGAGAATGCCCAAGAAGCTGGAAACAAAGCGCAAATGACCCATCTGTTCTAGATACCGTATGCAGATGGGTTGGACAAAAGAAAAATTCACAGCGGATCCTGGTAATGGATTATATGTAAACCGTTTCAAGCATCTAGTAGATCATCTGTGCGTTTGCCCAGGTGATGCGTCGATATTCTTACTTTCAAGCTGCGTAATGATTTGTCGGAAAGTTGGAACGTCGTATTCGTATTGAAGGATATAGTGTAATCTCTCCCCAGGCTGCCAAGGTCTACAGAGCAATCTAGCAAGAACGATTTCGTTCCAGAGTCGTTCTGCGGACTGATATGATATGACCTGTGTGGAAGGGGACCAAAGCTGATTGTGCACAAGCTGTCCTACTGTAGTGATAACCGCATTTCTGTTGCATTATTCGTCAACGAACAGGATCCGATTTTGATAACGTTCATACATGCCCGTACCCGGTGGTACGATTGTCCATTTCAAGCTACGCTCATCGTTCTATAACGGAAGACCACGGTTAGAACCCACGATATAGGCTCCGATCCTGTTGGTAACATTTTATAGGCGCTATACTATTGCGATGTTTTGCCTAGGGAGAGTTTGTGGTGTCTTGGTTTTCGACTGAATTTTAAGTTTATCACGAAAGTAAACAGCGGCTGTGTTCGATTGAATTCGGCCTGCAGAGGTTGCTTCCTACCGCAGCAGGTGCAAAGGCCCGACACCCCGCATAATAATCTGCTGCCAGTGGCTCTTGACTGGTGGTGGTATTTGTGGTGGTCGTGGTCGTCGTTGTACGTCTTCTGCGGGGTGAGTTTACGAGGAAGCCAACACAGAAACTGCCGTGTCTCGTGGACCAGGCAGGTTCATTACATTATATTTTAGACTGAGTTTTGGGGTTTCCACGTACGTTCTCGGAGTGCTGCTGCTGTTTTGTGCCTTCGAATGAACTTGGCCAATCCGTTGTTGCTGGCGAGCGCGAGGGCCTGGGACCACGGAAACAACACTGCCGCTTGATAGTGTGCTGGTGATGGTGCCTGTGCTGGTGCTGCCAGAGTTGCTGCTGTGGCGTCGGCACACGCACGCATATGGCCTCGCTGCGTACCTAGGCGCACGTTGTTCGTAAAACCTCTACGTTGGCCTTGACTGCTCTACCCACCAGCTAGGTCGTCGCCGTCACAGTGACAGAGACGCAGGCTCCGAGAAACGCAATTGCCTTCACAACAGCGGGGATGCACCACTGTAACACCAACGGGCCGCCGGCCGCGCAGTGCGGCATGGATTGTCTTGGCGCCCGTGCTGCGCGCATCACAATCGCTCACGTTTGCGCCGTGTACGTGGGCCACCCCTCGGCCAGTCCCACGGCAGTACCGCATTTGCAGTGCCCAGCATGGTGTTATCACCATCGATCATAATTGTCTGATCGTTGTAAAATCCTCGCGAAACTCGTGTTTAATTTACCGAACTTTCCGAAAACTCCTACCTACAAGTTAATCATTTCTAATCTGGACTAAGCTTACCTTACTTTCATTGGGTATAGGCGCTGTCACGATATACACTATATAATATTTAAAATGAAAATACACTCCAGCTGTGAGATCGAAGATTTGTCGAAACTCATCATGGCAAGCTGTGTGTGATACTCCGATCGCGCGTATTACGGGTTGTGTGTCCTCATTAAGGATATAGGTCGGCGACTCCCCTTACAACTACAGTGTAGCTACCAGGGTCGACAGGGTGATGTTAGTCAGTCTGTGCGCGGAAACTTTAAAACCCGTTTCGGAGGGGGACAAAATTTGACAGCTGTGGAAGGAAATGTATCCGTAAATCAAGTGAATCCTGTAAGTCGAATAACCGGTGAGGGGAGGGTAGAGGTTTGAAGGACGTGGGGGCCTGGTTTTGATCAATAGCGAGCGGGGCTGGAGGGGGGGGGGTTGGAGGTGGGGGGGGGGGAACTGGGGGGGGGCGGACGGGCGGGCAGTTTTGCGTGGAAGATATAAATCCTTTGAGGAAATAAATTTGACGGTTTTGGGAAAAAAAAAAGTGCACCAGTTTATCATGGGGGGGGTTGGGGCGGGGGTGGGGCGGGTGGGGCAGCCCAATCTGTGCGTGGACACTAAAACTTATTTAAGGGGATAAATGTGACGGTTTTGGAAATATTGCATCAGTTTATCATGAATATCCTGGGGTAAGTCGTACAATCAATGAGCAGAGGGCGGCGTGTTCGAGGGGGTGGGGGTGGGATGGAGTGGGGGGGTGGGGGGGTGAGGGGTGGGGGGGGGTGGGGGGGGGGGGGGGAAGGGAAGGGTTTTAGGTGGCATAGATATAAGGGTTTGTTGTACATGCGGTGCTAGGTCTAGGCGATGGAGCGGGAGGTGGGGAAGAAGGGGGGTTTCGAGGCGGTGGGGGGGGGGGGGGGGAGCAGCGGCGTGGATGGCTCTAGAAAGATAATGAGGTGATATCCTATATTAAGTACACAGTTATCGTTGGGGCTTTATATCCCGGTGGTGTCGCACAAGTCAAAATGAGGGAACACATGGCCATTCAACGATACGCATGTAGACCGTCACTCATGAACACGCAAAAGGTAAGGAACTGTGACAGCAACAGCTACTGCTTTTGCTAATACGGTATGTATGCTTCGTGTAACTGGTAGTACATCTAAGCATGTGCATTTGAGTGTTTCATTGAACGTAAAACTGTTGTGGTGCTTGATCTCCTGTTGTGCGCCACCCACACTCACATATATCGTTACTCTTGGCACAAAGACAAGAGCTTGAAACACGGCCCCTGCAGTTGTACTACTTGCTGCTGGTGTTGTTCCTCTCCTCCTGTACAATACATGTACTGTTTTGGTGAAAGCACGCGCACGGCGCACACATATTTGGTGCATACAGAAGCGCGCACACATACGCATAACACACGTAATAACATTGTTTGTCGCTTCCTCAGTAAAGAGAGAGCACAGCGCGGCTGCTGTGCAAACCGCGGCTGCTGCGCGAACCGCGGCTTCTGTGCGAACCGCGGCAGCAACAACTACTCAAGCCTGACTGAGCCTGCAGGGCCGTGCGTTATGCAGCAGCAGAGAGAGGAACTCGGTTATAGAATGGCTGAGTCATCGTGGCTTCTGTCCATCGGCCGTTTGAGTTTACTTTCCTCACAATGAGTGGCGGGCCGCAAGCAAGCAGTGATGTTTGAAGGGTGGGGTCGATGGGTGGGTTCTTACCTTCATCCCAAAGTTCGCCTCATATTTTATCCGTGAAATGTTGGGCATCTGCGTTTAGAACGAGGGTGGAATATTTCACTCGCATTTAAATGCGTTGCCTTAGCCCCCCCTTCCGCCGCCAGCTCCCCCCCCCCCCCCCCCGCTCTCTCGTCGCCCCTCCAAACGTCACCCCCGACACACCCTCTCTTGCCACCCTTTCCCTAAATCAAAATCCGCTAGGTGATGTCACCTCTCTATCGTTCGATCCATCAAGTAGCTCCATTTTATTTTTATATGGTCTTCAAGTCAAAATGAACCTCCCCCCGCCCCCTGCTTCCTCGCAACTCTGATAAGAAAGTTCTAACATGTTTTTACGACTTCAAAATGTTGAAACCCTCTCCCGTGCGCATGCGCTCCTCAAAACCCCAGCCCTTCGCCCATCGGTTGTACGACTTACGCGAATTACATCATGACATGACCCATTCCACAGCCGTCAGATTTTTCCCCTTTCAATAACGGGTTTGTTTAGTTCCGTGCACAGATTGATCGACGTATCACCCTATTGACCCTGGTACCAGCACGTTCTCTCTGAATTCACCGACCTATATGTTTTATAATGACACACACCCAGAAATACACGCCATCGGAATAACACCCACCTAAAAAAATTGAGCTTTGACGATATCTTCGATCTCGAGCTGGCGTGCATTTTAACTTTTGTTGTACGCTTTACTCTCTCTGCCGCCTGCAACGACGCAGCCACATACAACCAGCAGAAGCAACGGCAGCAACTAACAGCAATATCTATGAATCCCAAGGATCATGCACAGCTACACACAGCCTACAGCAACATATTCAACTAGCAGCCGCTGCGCATGCGACGAACATCATTCGCCCTGTTTGACTTCCGTGGTATACTCGCACTGAACATATAACGCATTTATTCCAGGTGATTTGTCCACATGTCGGGAGTGCACTGTCAAACCCTATTTTTCTATTTATAACAGCCCGGTCGGTTAACAACCGCTGTGTGACATCATCAATTATCTCGGCCGTCTGCTACGACGCACTACATACAGCCAGCAGAAGTAACGGTAGCAACACCAGCAGTATGTCCATCTATCGAATAACTCTACGCGGCAATATTCGGCCAGCATCAACAACAGATGCAGCAGCCAATGCCTCGGACAGCATACATGTCGTTGGTGACCAGACCTGTGTGGCTTCTGTAGTACACTCGCACGGAATATTTAAAACGTCATCTCCGAGTGTTTTGTACACATGTCGGGAATCCACTGCTAGACAGTTTTTTCTATACCACGAAGGTCGTCCAATATGTCTTACCCTCTCTGCTGTCTGCTACGACGCACCTGTATTTAGTCAGCAGAAGCAACGGCAGCAACATCATATCCATGTCTTGAACATTATGCGTAGCTTCATACAGCCAGGAGTATTGACAGTTGGAACATTGTCCATTATCGATATGGAATGTCTGGTAAAATAGAGGAAATAAGCCCATCGCGGTTCATGACATGGTCCGAGACACATGTCAGGTTTAGCGTGGGCGTGCATTCGGCTCGCCGAAATACCCTCCACAGGGGTAATATCCTGGAGCTTCTGGACGGTCACCGAAAACAACATTGCCTCTGCTTGGGACAAAATTTGGAGTCCAGAGGGTACCGTTCCGTCAG
Source organism: Undaria pinnatifida (assembly GCA_012845835.1). NCBI lineage: Eukaryota > Phaeophyceae > Laminariales > Alariaceae > Undaria > Undaria pinnatifida. The sequence goes on along the minus strand of JABAKD010000008.1, from coordinate 15,587,473 downwards.
TGAGCCTCCAGAGTAGGGGGACGCTGTGGAGCCTCTGGAGGGTACGGAAGAAATTTCGGCTTCCACAGGCGGCCACCCGTGAGGCTCTAGAGGGACAAATTGTGCCTCCTCTGGAGGGCAGGCGAGATTTCGTCTCCAGAGGGTGCTCAGATCACGGTACCTTTAGAGGAAGACTTTATTAATCGTGCCTCCCGGCGGGACAGCTACTGTTTCTCTCTCTGGGGGGAGCGTGTATTCATGCTAACTCTCCGGGGTGACCCAGCATGATCAGAGCTGCAGAGCATTTACAAATTCGCGATAAAGCTCCAGAGCATTGATAAGTTCGCGCCCCAACGCACGTGTCGATCCAGTGAGTATAGGCTATCGTGCACCATTATCTATCGTACTATAAACAAAGCAGCTGTTAGTTTAGTTTCGACGATTTTTGTTTTCACATTAACATATCACTCTCACATCGCCACGACATTCAGCCTGTCATCGCATGGCGGCCACATACACGCTCAATGTTATAGTTCTGAAAGGAAGGAAAAAACCCACTCGATTAAAAACAGAACAGGCTTGAAGTAACCTTACAGCATACTGAGAAGCAAGCAATAACACATGTCGGTCTATACTGAAAACATTAAAAAAAACACTTTTTACGAGCTCCTTTCCGGAAAAAAAACAGGCCAGACTAAGCGGCGTGAAATACTACGATACTGTGATCTGCCGTTGAAGATCCCCTATAAGCCCTAATCTAGTCTTACGTTGGTCAAACCTTGCAGCCTGTCTCCAAAACTCCCGTCTGGCCGTGGCCACGCATGCACTATATGGAACATCCCATCCTCCACGCAGCTACAGCCCCGCTTTTGTAAAACTTTCTCGCTCCGGCTCTCATCGCCCGGTTCCACAGAGTCCGGGTTTGTAGAAATTGGCCTTGTACAGCTCTTTTGGCGAACAGCCTGATCGAGAAATAATGATACAATACATACACAGACAGACCGATAGACCAATGGCACCCCGTACGCACCCGCGGGTAGGTAGACAGGCTTTTTGTCCTATACTATAGGCAAAAAACAGCCTAATCGCTAGTAGAGAGGTAAATGAAGCAAGCGGGCCTCATACCTGAAGCAGGCCCGCGCGTTCGAAGAAGGAAAAAGAAAAAGAAAAGAAAAGATGCAATCTCACCACACCCAAAACACACGACGAAATCGACAACTGAACAGCGACCGCGACCAGCTTGAGACGGCGTGCGACGAAACACATCCCACGGGTTAGTCCATACTGTTAATACCCCGCTCCCATATATTCCAGGTTTGTCGAAATCGGGCTCGTACCGCTCTCGCAATCACAAAATACGACGAACGTTCCACATACACACAGGCTAAAACACAGGCAGGCAGGCAGACAGACAGACGGACACACAGACATACACACAAACGGGCAGAGAGACAGAAACATTTAGTAAATGCACCCTGTACACATCTCGGTGTGAAAGAGGCTTGATCCTGTAGGTAACGAGCGCACTCAAATATAACAACTCCTAACGAGCCCGGCCTGCGCGAAAGTCAATGTTCTATGATTCGAACAACACCGACTGCTCGTGCAACCACGAAGACTCTCCGCTACACCCTCCACCAGGTTCTGTCGCTGTTGCAACAGCCGCCATCACGATAGTCGTCGCCATCGCAACTCCTCCGCCAGCCTTCTTCCCCCGGGTATCCTGTACATCCTCCGTGTTGGCCGATGGAGGTGCCCCATTTCCCTCCAACCGCGTTGCTTCAGCCACCGGATCGGTGGCTTCAGCTGCCGCCGCCGCCGCCTGAGAGCTGTTGGTCATCGTCCTCGGTGCTGCGAATGATACGGAGTATTCCAGGAGGGAAAGGTCAAATACGCATTAGTGTCTGCAAACGTACATAGGCTGGCGTTTAGGGAGGTGTACCGGGACCGGATTTGAACACGGAGGGCCATGCAATGCAGCTGGAACGCGGCGGTTCTAAACTTTGACGGGTTGACATATCGTACGTGTAATCTACGTCGGAAACAAGCGCCAATAGTGGATAACCAGAGAGGCGGACCAATGCACCCATGAAAAATATTACAAGTACAAACAAGCCGATTGACCATATGAGCACTGACCCGAAATTCGTTGGACTCACACTCGACGTGCTGAAAATATTTTTATCAAATGTTAGAGTGACAGTGTATCAATTTGGAACCGTGGGTTCGTGTCCCACGGAGATTTTTGGGGAGTAGCCGACATTTTTGCTCGAGTGCTGTACTAATATTAACATATTAGAAACTAAAAATTTTCTGTATTCTTACTCCTCTTAATATTAATAAAAGGGGAGGAAAAACGAAAACACCACTTGCCTATATATTATAAAATATAATACACTCCAGCTGTAGGATCGAATATTTTGCCGAAACTCCTCTTGATAAGCTGTGTGTGATACGCCGATCGCGCGTATTACGGGTTGTGTGTCCTCATTAAGGATATAGGCCAGCGATTCCCCTTGCAACTACAGTGTGGCTATCAGGGTCAACAGGGTGATGTTGGGCAGTCTGTGCGCGGAAACTATAACACCCGTTTCTGAGGGGGATAAAATCTGGCACCTGTGGAAGGAAATGCATCAGTTTATCAAATGAATCCTTTAAGTCGAATAACCGGTGAGGGGAGGGCGGAGTTTCACAGGACGTGGAGGTCTGATTTTGATCAAAAGGGGGGGCGGGACGGGGGGAAGGGGGGGAGGGACAGGTGGGGTAGCTCAATTTGTGCGTGGAAACCATTAATATTTCTTGTGGGGGGCGAGGTGGGAAAGAGGGGGGGGGCGGGGGAAGGTCTTCAGGCATAGATGTAGAGGTTTGCTATACGCTTGGTGCCAGGTCTGGGCGATGGTGCGGGTGGTGGGGAAGGAGGGAGCGTTGGGGGCGGGGGGGGGTTGGGAATTGCGGCAGCGGCATGGACGGCTTTTAAACGATATTGAGATGATGTCCAGTGCATGGAAGCGTGAATTACTCTGGCCGATTTCAATATTAGGTGGGGCGTTTAAGCAAGAGAGGGCGAGGAAAAAAAAAAAAAAAAAGAGAGGGTTTGGGGGGGGAGGATTTTCAAGAGGTTTAGGTCACAAATATAAAAATAAATACACTCTAGCTATGAGATCAAGGATTTGGTCGAAACTCATCTTGGCAACATTGTGTGTGGTACTCCGATAGTGCGGGGTGTTGGGAAGGAGGGAGAGTTGGAGGGGGGGAGGGGGGATGAATGAAAGCTACGTTATGGATGGCTAAAAAGATAATGACGTGATATCAATTGCGTAGAAGTGTTTATTACCCTGGCCGATTTCAATTGCAATTGGGGCGTTTGAACGAACTCGGCGGGGAACAAACCGAGGGGGGGAGAAGGAGGGCAGAGATGAGTTGTAGCTACAGCATGGATGGCTAGAAGGATAACGAGATGGTATCAGTGTTTACTACTCTGGTAGATTTTGTTTTTATGTTTACTGCTGTGGTAGATTTTGATTTTAGGTGGGGCGCTTGATCGAGAGGGATCAAGGGGGGGCGGGGGCGGGGGGCATTTAAATATGTGCGCGGAAACTATAAACTCTCAAGCGAGGACGAATATGACAGTTGTCGCAAGAAAACACCCCTTTAAATCACCCGGTTGGGAATGTTAATAATTCTAGAAGAATTGATGTTACATGTAGTATGCGACCCAGTTTTCAGGTGTAGTAAACAACGTGTTAAAGGCTTCGTAATTTGTTATTGTTCATGGATCGAAAGATAGAATATTTCAATCGATAGGTACAATCATGTCAAAATCCATTATTTTCTGACATCGCTAATTATAAGAAAGATATGCAGATTGCCAAATACACCAGGCGGGATGATGTGGTCATGCAATGTCACCGCCATTGAGAACGAAAGCGAGTAATGCGAATCGTTAGTGTTTTGAAGTGAATGCTTAGTGTACACGCGCTCAATGACGTTACTTCGTTAGTCATACTTCGCTTGGCATGGGTTGGGAGGCGATCATGCAGACCGTATGTACGGAATACCCTACGTAATAAGTTGGTAGTCTGTCTGTACCTCTTTTCACATTATTATTGTCTCACATATACGACTTTACGCCTCTGACTTTTACCGTGCCGATGTGGGGCTCTGAGGTCGCCACCTCTAAGACAGAGATACATCTTACAAATACACCAAGCGAGGTGACATCGGCATGCGATGTCGCAACTATTGACCGCGAGGGTGACTTTTTACTTCGTTAGGCATATGCTACTGCGTTTGGCAAAGGTTGTCAGCCGATCATGGAAATGGCCGGATGCAAGAAATACCCTGCGCGGTAGGTTGGCAGTGAGGTCTATCACAGTGTTAACATATCTGTTTGTACTTCTGTTTCACATTGTTATTATCTAGTGTACGATTATACGCCCTGTTTTCTCCCCACTGTCGTCGAAGATGTTGTGGTCCTGTAGATGTCGCGTCTTTGTCTGGTGCTCTTGCTAGTGGTGCTCATGCAAACATGCCCTAGCATGTAGTAGATGATCGCTGAGTGGTGAGCCTTTCATTTACCTCGAGACAAAAAGTATATGTCAACGCAACCGCTTGCTTGTAAACGACAAACGAAATTCCTCGCACACCTGATATAGAGGATACACGCGGGCCGAGGATTGTTCAGTACACCGACGGTCAGGAACAGGTTATCGAGCAGCGCACTTCATTTTTACAGGGCTTTTCACGGGTCATGACCCGACCCTCCGGTCGGGTCAAGGGGGTTTCAAAATCTCGCGGGTCAGGTCAGGTCGGGTCATTACGTTTTAAAATCTCACCGGTCGGGTCGGGTCGGGTCAAGAGGTTTTCAAAATATCGCGGGTCGGGTCGGGTCAAAAGGTTTTAAAATCTCGCGGATCGGGTCGAGTCGGGTCAAGAGGTTTTTAAAATCTCGCGGGTCGGGTCGGGTCGGGTCATGAGGTTTTCAAAATCTCGCGGGTCGGGTCGGGTCATGACCCGCGAGATACGGGTCACTTCGCGGGTCAAGCAATAATGACCCGTGAGTTGTTTTAGGCTGACCCGCGGGTCAAACCCGCGGATCTGGAGGCGGATCCACCTTTTTCAAACTTCCAGCAGAGAGCCACATTGATGCCGTGCAGGCGCCCCGCGGGTCGGGCCCGCCTGTCCGCCAATAAAAATCAAGATTTCCGCTTCCTGCCTCCTTCGTGCCGATGCTCCGATCGTATGTCATCACAGCGTGCAGAACAATCACCAGGCAGTACCCCTAGCTATTCGTACCAAGACATACAGCAGTGTGACGCGAATCCCGCACCTACTGAAGCCGTATCATCAGTAGTAATATTACGGTCATGCCAGAACGAAATGTGACCAAACGTAAAAAGGCAAAGACGGGCAGTCGTCATCGAAGCAGCAGCAGCACTGGCAGCAGCAAGCACCAGCAGCAGACCCCGGATTCTCGCGGATCGCAGCCCTTGCTGACAGACCCTCGCACCAGTTATGGGCTTGCTGCCGGAGGCGGCTCAGCTAGGCTGCTTGCGGGGGCTGGAGACTGCACAGATAGAAGATATATACAGCAGTAGTAGTATAAAGAGTAGCTAGCTCGAGAATTATCATACCAGTACGAAATGTGACCAAACGTAAAAAAGCAACAAGAGCAGCCGTTGTCGAAGCAGCAGCAGCAGTAGCAAGCAGCAGCAGCAGCAGCAGCAGCACAACAGCACCAGCACCCTGGCAGCAGCAAGCGCCAGCAGCAGAGAACGCATTCTCGCGGATCGCAGACCCTGCTGACAGGTCCACCGCCCCAGTTTTGGGCTTGCTGCCGGAGGCGGCTCAGCTAGGCTGCTTGCCGGGACCGGAGATTGCACTTATAACATATAACTTATAACTAGCTCGCTCGTCGGGTTGCTCGTCGGGTCGACCCGGTGGTCTAGCGGTACGGGCATGTCCATGCATGTGGGTTGCGTTTTACTTCCTTTTTCTCGCGCGCACATCACATGACATAATCATCAGCTGCAAACAACGCCGGCAAAAAACGCAGAGAACACGACATACTGGGAAAAGTACGAGGGACCAAGGGCCAACCAGCCGGCCGAGGTATACATGCTTTGACCCGTGACTTTTTGACTTTGACCCGTGAGAAATATCACGGGTCAAGTTAACGTGACCCGCCAGACGACCAGAATCTCGCGGGTCACCCAGATTGTCGCGGGTCGGGTCGGGTCGGGTCAGGACAATTTCAAAATCTCGCCGGTCGGGTCGGGTCGGGGCAAGACGTCTTGAAAATCTCGCGGGTCGGGTCGGGTCGGGTCGGGTCGGGTCAAGACGTCTCGAAAATCTCGCGGGTCGGGTCGGGTCAGCTGACCCGACCCGACCCGACCCGCAAGATTTAACGCGATCCGTGAAAAGCCCAGCATTTTTACTACCGCTCCTCATTCCACCTAAGACACTACGGGCATGCGTTGGACCCACTTCGCCGATGCCCAAATCCAATTGCAAAGGAGGTGATGTGGTGGGCCAATGCTATAATGATGGGCGCTGCTACGATTACCCCGTCTCTTTTTCTGTTTGTTCTTGCGTTGTTGATTAACTTGTTTTTTGTCAACGAGCAGTTTTGACGTATTTAGCTGCGTACGAAGACTATATGTAGACTATGCGATGTTTCTGAGTCGAAGGGACCTCAATTTGGAATACAGGGTACATGGGTTCCATCGTTCGACTGGGTTTCGTATGTGGACGTGTATGTGATTTAGAGTGTGAACATTTGGTTGATGTTCTAGACTTAGTTATCGTGTTGTTTCAGAGTGGTTGTTTCGAAAAATATTATTTTGTGTCCGCGTGGTTGTTGCTACTGTATGTTTAGGGTTGATGGTCTAGACTTCGTTATCGTGTTGTTTCACAGTGGTGTTTTCGAATCCGTATTATTTTGTGTCCGCGCCGATGTTGCTACCCGTGTATGTTTTGGGTGGTGTTCTAGATCACGTTATCGTGTTGTTTCAGAGTGGTGTTTTCGGATATATATTAGTTTACAGTGGTTTGGGGGGGGGGGGGGGATGGCTTGTTGTGCATATCTGCGAAACGTATTGATGTACGCCGAGACAAATGCTTAGGGGGAACTAAAAACGAAGTTGCGAGTGACCTTTGAGATTTTGAACGTTCCTCCTCGCAGATTTTGTTAAGTATGGTTAATCGCATATTTATCCCTGGAGATTAACATGCAACAACCAACCGTGATAACTATGGGTTGTAGTGGTATCATAATACACTTTGAATAACGTTATCGTTCATGGTTTGAATATGTGTTTAATAATTTGTTTGCTACACTGTGTGGGTTTAATAGAAATCCTTAGTGAGGCTAGGGTTGAAGCCTTTAAATGAAAGTTTACAAGAAGGTTTTGTATATGTGACTAGCCTGCTTATTGAATACATTGGTGTGGACGAAGTAGTGGGAGGTTTAACGCGGCAGATATTATATTGATACTTCAGTTGTGAGATCGAAGATTTGTGGCAACTCATATTTGCAAACTGTTTGTGATACTCCGATTGCGCGTATTACGGTTTGTGTGTCCTCAATAAGGATATAGATCGGCGATTCCCCTGGCAACTACAGTGCAGCTATCAGGGTCAACAGGGTAATGTTAGTCAGTCTGTGCACGGAAGTTATAAAACCTGGGGAAGGAAATGCATCAGTTTATCAAGTGAATCCTGTAAAATGAGTAACGGGCGGAGGTTTCAACGACGTGGGGGTCTGGCTTTGATCAAGAAGGAGCGCGGGTGGGGGGAGGGGGGGGGGACGGCAAACGGGCGGGGCAGCTCAATTCGTGCGTGGAAACTCTAAATCATTTAAAGAGATAATTCTGACGGTTTTGGAAAGAATGCACCTGTTTATTTTGAGCGCGGGTGGGGGGGGAGGGCGGGACACGTGGGTCTGCTCAATCTGTGGGTGGAAACTTAACATCTTTTAAAGGGACATATGTGATGGGCAGTATAGTGGAAACTACAGTAATAAAAATTTTAAAATAGGTATAATGCTAGATCTAGCTCAATATTCCCCACCTACAGTAAAAATACAAACACGAACCAATATTGTGGACAAAAAATAGGACCCCTCCCAATAAAAATCTCACCCACATAGTATATTGCAAGTACCAACAACGCAGCTTGCAAAGATGAGTATTGGCTCGAAATTCGTTGAAATCACGGCTGACGTCCGTAGAGTATCTTACATAAAATGCACTCAACGGGGAGATAAGGGCAGAACGTCCACATGGCATCTTGGTCATCAACACAGGCTGGACTCTACTGTGCAAGGTTGACTGGACGCACGCCGTGAATGTTATCCAAACTACCTTCCCAATGATTCTGAAGACGAGACACAACGGATTCACTAAGGGCGTAAGGAGGACGAGAAAAAACCGGTTTCGAGTTAAGATGTTGTGGTGTTTAGCACATTCGATGCACAAACGAAACACGCTTCCAGATGCGTAGGGTATTCGAGGCCAATGGTCAAGGGACGATAAACGGCGGCTCGGCGTAGCAGCTATTCGCACTGCCCTCTACGATGTGGGGTTGTATTGTTGGCCTGAGGCTGAGCAGACGCATACACCATACAGCCGGTATATGCGGGGGAGTGTAGTGCAGCATGGGAAACGCCTGCTAATTTCCATTTATTACTACCAATGCACCTAAACATCGGCCGCTGCCCCGACATTGTCCCTGAAGAAGCCTTGACCTTACTCAGCCAAAGAACGATGGGTCGGATCTGCGTCGCCATATGTATTAGATGAGCTGTACAGCTTTCGTCATACTCCATACAAGGGTGCAGGTTTTCCGGGGCCAGCCAGAACGCGCTATAGCCGAGCCCGGTAAACTATCAACCGCGCGAGTGAAGGAGCGAAACACCATCCTTAAACTACAGACTTGAAGTTCGTAGTTTGGCACACTGGTCGGCTTCGTGTGTGTTACAAGGGTGAACTTCGAAGTGTATGGTAAAAGTAGAATAACTCCAGCTATAAGATCGAATAAGTGGCCGAAACTTGTGTTTGCAAACTGTGTGTGATACTCCGATCGCGCGTACTAACTACTGGGTGTGTGTGTCCTCATCAAGGAGATAGGTCGAGGACTCCATTCAGAACTGCAGTCAGGCTTGTACCAGGGTCAAAAGGGTGATGCTAATCAATCTGTGGGCGGAAACTCTAAAACCCTTTTTTTCAGGGGGACAAAAAATCTGACGGCTGTGGAAGAGATGCATCAGTTTTGCATGTATATTCTGTAAGTCGTATAACCGGCGAAGTGTAGGCGGAGTTTTTAAGGTGGGGGGGAGGGGGGCGGGAGGGTTGAAAAGCAACGGGGCGGGGGAGGGAGGGTGTACAGTTTGTGCATGGCCGTAGTCGTAAGGCCATGGACCCTAGCAGAGGGGTCCCGGGGGGCGGGGGGGGGGGGGTGCAAAAGTTTTAGGTTTGCATACATACTTACTGTACGCGTGGTGCTAGGTCAAGGCGATGGAGGGGGGGGGGGAAGGTTAATTTGAACTTGAAGACTATATAATAAATGCTTAGAGCTACCGCATGGATGACTCGAAAAAAAAACAGGTCATATCACTTATCGGGTAGTAATTATCATTCTGGCAGATTTTGATTTTATGTGCAACAGCGGGGGAAGGGGACGGCGGTTTGGTTTGCGTGTGGGGGGGTGGGGGGGCGGCGAGATGATTTTTCGGTGGAATGGCTGTGGAGGGGTGTGTAGTGGGGGTGTGGGGGAGTGTGGGCGAGGAATTGGGGGTGTCTGCGAGCGAAATATTCTACTTGCGTGTTAGAACCAGATGCCTAATGTTTCAAAGACAAGCTATGAGGTGAGAGGGGGCAACTTGTTTTACGTGATGTTATTTTAACGTAAATGATACTTATACTCAATAGCCGGTCGCACCTATGGTCTAGTGGTTACCCTCGAATGCCACTAGCGTTGGCCGTTAAGTTCGATTCCCACCGTTATGAGATTTTGAGTGTATTTGCAAAAAAGCAGAATAAAAAGGTGAACTGTTGAGAGCGCCTAGCAGCGTGGGTAGGCATAATTCGACGCGAGTGGACAACGGAAGAAAATGCTGAATTATTCTCGCGAAAAAAACGAAGGCACGTGCCGTAGTGGGTAGGGGGGAGAAGGGCCTCCCATGTAACTCCGGATCTTAGTTGCTTACTGGGAGGGAGCGCGATAGAAGTGCGACGAAAACAAATGGGATAAAGGGGGAAAAAAAAAAGTGCGTTCATATCCTTGGCATCGTACGACGAGTCTAAAAGTGAGTTGTAGATTTGGCGATTTATATACATGGGGTTGGCAGCACGCATACTTACACACTGTAGTCTAGACTACATATCAACAAACACCTTACGATGAGTACTTCTTAAAGTGCACCTGGTCGACAGTTACTCATACCTCGTACCCCGTACCGTTTTTTTCTGTTGGGGATCATCACTGGAACTTTCCACGCTGAACTCGCAGGAGATTGTACACCCGGTGGCAGTCGAACCGAGTACGTCGCGATTCTAGGTGTCTATGCTACTACCCCCTGGTAAAATCTTGATTCTGCACCGCATAAGGCTCGGGATTCCCATAGCTCGTGGAAATTCATCGATGCTGGAGTTTCCAGCTTACATGCTTCAGGTATTCCTGGTGTCTGCGTGTGACGGGCTCTAGAACATTAGTGTGTGCATAGATAGGTATTATAGATATAAGACTGAATGGCTGAATGACGATTTTGATCTTCTTGGTGTCTTGTAGCATTTTGTATATTTTTTCAACTAACCATAAACATCACCTGCTATTGGTGCGCGTGCCGGTATACGGTATTCGGTGAATATTATCACCACTTGTGTATACCTGGAACCGGCTCTCTTCAAGGAGCTGCCTGTTGTTTTTGTACTCTGCACGAGTACCGTTTACTTGCCTTTGGATCTGCTTCCAGTTTTCATACGAAGTGTCATAAGGACAAATTACTTGGTACTAGTGTGAGATATTATTTGCAGTAGAAACGGCAATGTTATATTCTGTAGGGTTTATGGATCCGGGGCAAGGGTATGGGAGTCTTCTTACAGAACTTCCAGAAGTTTCGGGTACATGTATGGAAGTGTTACAGACCTCACAGAAGTTCTGGGGATTGTGCCACGAGCCTGCAGAACTCACAGAAATTCCGCGCCGGTACGAAACGTGTTGTAACCGCACCCCGGGCATTGTGGCACGGGGCGTACAGAACTTACAGAAATGACAGGTATGGGGTATGAACTTCTTGTATGTGTGCAAAACTCACAGAAGTTCCGGTTTTTGTCGCACGCGCGTTCAAAAGTCACGGAAGTTCAGGGTAGGTAAAAAAAATGCTGTATGTACCCGTACCCCGGGAGTTGGGGCCACGGGCGTACAGAGGTTACCGAAGTTCTGGGTATACGGGTATGAATGTGTGGTACAGAACTTGAAGAAGCTTCGGGCACGTCGAACAGAACACATGATAAGTTCTTTGTAGGGTAATACCCGGGGGGGGCAAATACCCCGGGTATGGTATAGCACGTACCCTACAGGACAGTGTTGGAAAAACGGATACTGTACATAACTGTTGGATAGTGTCGTCTGATTGCTTCACTTCTAGAATCTTGCAGCGCTGTTCGAGCCACACCAGATACAACAGGTGATTTTAATGATAGCTAAGGTTCATTCTGCTGTTTTTGGAGTATACCGATACCGCAGGACATAGTGTCCCTGCATATAGATCAGTACAGTATTATAAAAATTAAAGTACACTCCAGCTGTGAGATCGAATATTTTGTCGAAACTCATCTTTGCAAGCTGTGTGTGATACTCCGATCGCGCGTATTACGGGTTGTGTGTCCTCATTGAGGATATAGGTCGGCGACTCCCCTTGCAATTACAGTGTAGCTACCAGGGTCAACAGGGTGATGTTAGTCAGTTTGTGAGCGGAAACAACAAAACCTGCTTCTGAGGGGGACAAAATCTGACAGCTGCGAAAGGAAATGCATCAGTTTATCAAGTGAATCCTGTAAGTCGAATATCCGGTGAGGGGAGGGCGGAGTTTTTAAGGACGAGGGGGCCTGATTTTGATCAAAAGGGGGGCGGGAGGGGGGGGAAGGGGGGAAGGGCACGGGTGGGGCAGGTCTATTTGTGCGTGGAAACTATAAATATTTCTTGTGGGGGAGGGGGAATGTGGCGGGCGGGGGGCCGGGGGCGGGGGGGTAGGGCTTCAGGCCGCATAGATTTAGGGGTTGGCTTTACGCGGGGTGCTAGGTCTAGGCGATGGTGCGGGTGTTCGGTGAAGGAGGGGGCGTTGGGGACGGGGGTGGGTGGGAATTGCAGCAGCGGCATGGACGGCTCTGAAACGATAACGAGGCGATATCCAGGGCGTGGAAGTGTTTATTGCTTTGGTGGATTTCGATAGTAGGTGGGGCGTTTATGCAGGAGGAAACGATGGGAGCAAAAATAAAAAAAAAAATGGCGGGGGGGGGCAAGGGTTTTCGAGAGGTTTAGGTCACATATAATATAAAAATCAAAGATTTGGTTGACACTGCTGATGTTCGCAACATTGTGTGTGATCTTTCGATCGCGCGTATTAATCATACATGTAGGGGCCTACTATGCGCGCGGTGCTGGGTCTCGGCGATCGTGCGGGGTATGGGGAAGGAGGGGGCGTTGGAGGGGGGGAGGGGGGATGAATGAAAGCTACGTCCTGGATGGCTAAAAAGATAATGACGTGATATCAATGGCTTATTAGTGTTTATTACTCTGGCCGATTTCGATTGTAAGTGGGGCGTTTGAACGAACTGGGCGGGGAACAAAGTGGGGGGGGGGGAGATGAGTTGGAGCTACGGCATGGATGGCTAGATGGATAATGAGATGATATCAGCTGGCTGGTAGTGTTTACTACTCTGGCAGATTTTGATTTCAGGTGGTGCGTTTAAACAAGAGGGATCGGGAGGGGGTGGGGGGGGGCGGGGAGTCGAGCATTTCAATCTGTGCGCGGAAACTATAAACCCTTGAAGGGGACGAATCTGACGGTTGCAGCAAGAAGACACCCCATGAAATCACCCGCCTGGTAATGTTTGTTTTTCTAGAAGGTTTGATGTTACATGTAGTATGCAACCCAGTTCTTAGGTGTAGTAAACAACGTGTCAAAAGCTTCATAATTTGTTGTTGTACATGGATCGAAAGATAGAACAGTACAGTATATGTAAAAAACAGGTCGCCCCGGTGGCGTATCAGGTTACTCTCGAGCCTGGTATAGGTCAGTTTCGTAAGTTCGAATCCCGCCGAGTGCATACTCGTATAGACTGAATTCGTTGGGACTTTTTCTCGTGCTCAAATTGACTCGCGGAAAGCGCGATGGCGTGAGTTAGCAACACTCAATGAAAAAACGACGAGCAGTGGGACTGCTGGAGCCAACGCGATAAAAATTGAGGGCAAGAACCGGGGGGGGGAAAGGAGACGGCACCTGTGACCACGGCTTGTCCAGAATAAGCTGGAAAATGGACGTGTAAGAAAAATAAGAAAATGTAAAAACCTCAAAGCTTACTACGTACACACATTCAGCAGATAGATGACATCTACAGCTGCTAGCAGTACACAGCAGCAGTAGTAGATGATCTGAATCCTATAATTCCGTCATGTATTTTATCGCAAATAGCGTATCCTCATACAGATCGCACCCGGCAAACATTTTCACAAGAGCTGTTCCATAAACTACTCTGCAAACATGATACAGGTATTGTAGATAATACAAACCAGGAAGCTATCTGCCCCCACGAAATGCATGGTAGCAAATAGAGTTCTGATATGTCCGACGCGCGCATATTGGAAGAATCGAAATTCAACGTTCAGCCAGTTGGTCCATATTTTATATTAAAAATTGTACAAGTATTGCTGTGGTTAATCAAAGTAAAGTACACTCCAGCTGTGAGATCGAAGATTTTGTCGAAACTCATCTTTGCAAGCTGTGTGTGATACTCCGATCGCGCGTATTACTGGGTGGGTGTCCTCATCAAGGATACAGGTCGGCGACTCCCCTTGGAACTACAGCAGAGTACAGTAGCTTGCGCGAGAGTCAACGGGGTAATGTTAGTCAGTCTGTGCGCGGAAACAATTAAACTTCTGTGGTATATGTACACACATCAGTAGACATGTTTAAGCCTCGACGTTAGGTCTTAAGTCTTGAGTGGTTCCAACTGGAAGAGCTAGGTCATTCGATATTTTGACCTATAACGCAACAAATATACACCACATGTCTAAACCTCGTCATAGGCCCATTTTGGCCCCAAATCCGGTTTTTTGTAGACTAAAACGAGCAGAAAAGTTCGACACGGATTCTTTAGACTACATAGGGACACTTTCGTAAGGCATTAAAATAATCGCGCGAAGCGCGATAAAAGTTGGAGGCGTTTTAGAACGTGGTAAAACATCACAAAATATATCGCACATGCCTCCCGCTCATAAGAACGGGGCTCACCCAACGCTCTTGCGGAGGAATAAGAATTTCGTAATTCTATACCAAAGTTAGTGTGGTGCGCACCATTTTCAAAGAAATACGAAGTTCGGCCTAAAAAAAAACAAAACCTCGGTTTCTTATCAGAAGACCGGCGGCACAATACTCTATAAGTAGTACAGGATGTAAGAATAGCAAGCTGATATTTCTAGGAAGACAAAAAATCCGGGAGCTGAAGTTAGTGCAGATGACACCCTCTCATAAAGAAGGAATCCGCAGCCCCAGCCAGGATTCCTGTTTCTCGCTATCAGATAGGTACCTGATACTTGTACAAGTAGTATGTGTAGCGCAGATAGAATATTCTAGGAACAACGTTGTTCATACATCAGTAGTAGAAATGAAATATTATTAGGAACAAAAGGAAAAAACCGGAATAATTCTGGCCCAGGCTGAATTTCTTATTCATGAAATGGTGAGTTCTACACACTATCTTCAGCACAGCGCCTCTCAATTGTCTTCCTTTCCTGGTAAGGTGCAAGTATCAGCGCTGCTTTCGTACATCCCTGTTAGCTTTTTTACATTTATGTCGTGCCCCACTACAAGTAGTAGTGCTGTATCACATAATATGTACACCGGCAAGCATCACCAAACAGCCGCAACGCAGTGATTTTTTCATGCGTCTGTGATACAACTGTTGTCATTCCTATACAACGCGTTTCTTTTGCGCACGTTGAACTCCTTGGTGTGTATCGAATGAATGAAGTAAGGCTTTCGGGGACAATATTCGACTGGGGAGCGATGCGGGTGGTTCCGCCAAAATAGACGACACGAACACCACAAATAATAGGACCCAAGTAACCCCAGTTCAACAAATGAATGGCGATGCTTTTGAAAAATCTTCCTTCTTCCAATATAGACACTTATGTGTGGTGTATGTCTTGCCACTGAACCGTTCTTGCTGCCCGGCAACATCCAGCACCCCCATCATGCCCGGCGAAGGAAGAGAATATCAGGGGGGTGGGGAATAGCTACGAGTTTGTACCAGGTAACCCCCCCCTTTTCTTGTTTCCCTCTCCACAGGGATGGAACAAAAGGAAATGATGGGAAAGGAAAAATAAAACAAAAAGGGCTCACAATTTGTGTCGACAACTGTAGTAGTATCCCTGTCGACGCCCCCCCCCGGACGACCAAGCTCAGGGCCACACAAAACGAAACGGCCGGCTCGCAAACTGAGCAAGAGCATGATAAACTCGTATGGTGTGTGTTCTCTGTGAAATAACAAAACGCAAACTCGACCCGAACCTGCAGACGTTAACCTGCCACACCGAGAAGGGCCGGAGTGCACTTTTCACATTCACACCATTACCACAACCAGTTTCAGTCTGATCTAGTTTTTCCCCAATTCTGCAGGCCTCGGGCCGTTGCTATTCTGGCGGCACGTTGCATTGGGGCCGCCCCTCCCCCCCACGCGGGGCAGGGTGAGCCTCCTGGTGCGCGTCTTCTTGTCGACTGTGGCCGCGGTGAAGGGAAATCTGAGGGCCCCGGAGTGGGCCCTTGGGCTTCTTAGGCGTCGGTTGGCGGCGCCAAACTACGCAGCTTCATCCCCGCCGCCCACAAAATCCAAAACCCCTGCAGCAGCTAACGCCGACACGCCTGCACCTGCCGCTGCGTTCCCTCCTTCACTGCCGCCACGAACGCCAACAATACCTGCCGCATACCTACTCCGCGAAACAGCAGGGGAAACACCGCTACCGACAACACCCGCAATCATCTCGCCCCCGTCAGCTTCCTGCGTCCTAACACGCAATGCAGCATGCCGTTGACCAATAGAGATTATCGTATTCTTAACGTTGGCGTTCCCTTTGATTTCATCATATTGATTCGGAAGTTGAAGGGGGGTCGACAAGATCAACCAGCCCCTCACCTCGAGCATCAGGTCCCCACAATCTCTGCGAAGGGTCGCTTCATTCACCAGTGTCTGCCACTTCAAGAGCAGAGACCCACCCAGGAAACATCGGGCTATCTGGTGACCAGCTGGCCGTGTCGCCTTTCATAATCTCAAAGTCAAACTGTTCCTAGCACGCTCCACTCTACTTCAGCAGTCCGTGGTTCTTCGCAGCCATCACAATATTCCAACGATAATTGAACTCCAGCAGAATCGAGCGGGCCAGCGCAGGAGAAGCGCGCAATAGTAGCCTGCGGAGGTAACGATGAAAACCCTTTAAAGAGGGACAAACAGTTGCAGCAAGTGAAAAACATATTGAACAGGTGTACGTCAAGTCCATCATAACAAGAATTACCTGGTTGACCATCAAGCGGAGAAAAAAACTCAACTGTTACAAAAACTGCAACAAACGAAACCGTGCGGTATACTTGACGGCAAATACTATGAGCATCGGGTTAGGCCGTGAGGCCCATATCATGGGTGGAAAAGGTTGCTGTACCTGCTAGTGATCGTGATAGAAAAGTCACGCGAAACACACACACCAAGCCCCAGTACTGCTGGACCTCTGACACAG
This sequence comes from Undaria pinnatifida, assembly GCA_012845835.1. NCBI lineage: Eukaryota > Phaeophyceae > Laminariales > Alariaceae > Undaria > Undaria pinnatifida. The sequence continues at coordinate 15,570,487 of JABAKD010000008.1, read as the reverse complement.
CGACGAGTGGTGATCCCCGTTTTACTTTTCCCTGTTGCGTAGTACAGCGGCACGACGGCAGGCTTGCTTAGATAACCAGCTTCAATGTGCTTGCGGGGCAGCTTCACGACCTCCAGTGCTTTCGGGCGCAGGAGATTTTCCCCTGATTTCGCGCTGATGACGTCGCAGAACCGATCAATCACTGAATAATAGCGAGCCAACAATCGTGTCCGGTCCGGCACCAATCACCGACAATTCCGCAGGAAACACGTCCAGTTCATCTAAAAAAACTCTGCCACCCACTCCGATGCTATTTTTTGCGCTTGAAGAGCACTTTCCACCTGCAGTTGAAAGCGAGATCATAAGGAGCGTAATGATCACGATACATGAACCAGTAAAGGCATTGTTTTCGACGACAGATGAAGTATCTTAATAGCACTGATCCGAACGACGACACAAGTGACGTCAAACCCACTTACCTCCTTGATGGCTTTCAGATTTACGATATAGCAAGCATCTCTCAACGAAGCCATGGAGGGCTTTTAGGCGCCTTTACTCTTCGTCACCAGGCTCGATATATGTGGAAGCGCGTGGAAGGTATCCAGGCGAACCTTGAGCATGTGTGGGCCACACCTCTGATACCGTTGGGCAAAATCAACATCAATTCAGAACACTTGAGCAGAAAAACTCGTATACAAAGCGCACATTGACGCCGAGCAGATTTCGGAAACAAACGAAACACATCTGCCACTTCTACAGCACTCACGTCGTCCATGTCGGCATTGCCACAGATTTAGTCTCCGGCTGCTAGGTTGGGTCGTGACCAACATGAAAGTCACACTCATCGCCACCGTCCCTCTTGCCCTCGTCTGAGTCCGCATCGTCTAAAAAATAAAACACCAACGAAAAAGTTTGGTGTGTTTATCGAAAAAAACACCCGTCAGCAAGAAAATGAGGAACGCCACTGTGGGCAGGGCGTCAGACTACTCAGCTCAAGTTCTTCCTAGGACGGGGTAAAGTCTTACCTAGCGAGCCCACCACGTGGCAAGATGCTCCTGGAGCGAAGAAGTCGGCGTCATCGTTTTAAGCGGCACTTGCATTCGGGTTCGGCGACGGGGCTGGTGTCGCATGGGGGCCTGTCCAATCGGCCGCAAGGCGAGCATGGGTAACGTCCCACAGAACAAGCCTGTCACCGCCGCCGCAGATTTCCTTCATCGTCGCATGACCCACACCCGCGGAGCAAGGTGGCTCCTTGTGAGCTGGGTATGTAGCAGGCTTCATCACGTCGCTCACCTTGACTACGACGCCCTTCTGGCCGCCAGATTGACGTCGTTAAGGACGCCACCGAGGCAGATATCCAGAGGTAGTCTCATGGCCTTGTACGTTCCCAACACCAACACAACTAGCATGGCTGTTGCTGTGGAGTCGCATCTAGAGTTCCATTGCAAAATAAACCAGGGTTGGGGGGTTATACCATGTTAGTCGCCTGTGGAGCGGATGTGCCGTGCAGGTTGTTGGTGTAGATGATGCAAGAAATGAGGTCTCGACACATGTGGTACAAAACATTCCCACCGCATTTAAGTTCCCGGCGGCAAAAAAGTCGGAACCGGGCCGCTTATGGGATCCTTCATTATCTCGATCTCCACGTAAACGAGAACTGACGCGTAGGCATCCAGGCAGGCATACTCTATCCGTGACGGCACCGAAAGGATTTTAAGATGCAGGTATCAATAACATTCCACCTACAAGCAGATTCAAGAGCATGGCGCCATCAATCAAGCTGGCAACAAGAAACGTTCGACAACCTACAACGAGCGTTAACAGGACACGCGCATAGCTAACTAGAGTAGTTTCATCATTTAGGCTTTGAGGGGAGAACTCCGGCGACACAAGCGAAAGGTCGGGCCTGTTGACAACTCTTTCCCAAGCAAACAAGACATTATACCCGCCAGCGAAAGATATGGCGTTTGCACCAAACGAGCTTTCGCGTGAGTCAACGTATCCACAGTGATCGCGGCTTGACCTCATCTATATACGTCGCGTCTGACTTGGTGTTGACGCCAAGTTCTACCATGATGACCTGGTACCAAACCACGCTAGTTCTTCACCTTGGGAAACGCAAGCGATAACGTTTGAATTGAATGCCGCCTTGTGCCAGCTGCGAACTGCCCAACTAACAAAACACGACTGCCACAATTGTACCAGGTGCCAGTTATCACGCACCAGTCACCATATGCTCAGAGCTATACATCACGTGTACGAGTGTACAAGCTGCGACAACAAACAAGCTTCAGCATAACAAATAGCTTCAAAATAGAGACGGTAATTAGCCAGGCTGTTGTTTACACGAAAATGAGAAACTCGGGATGCGTTGTACTGAAGTTAATGTACAATAAGGTATAGTGCACCCTCTCCCAAATAAGAAAGCCGTCCTAAGACACTAATTATGTGCATGGAATCTTGCAGGTGTCCTGTACTACTGCATCTGGTATCGGGCACACGATTATTCAGAGGTTAGGTGTGGTAAATGCTTCATACCAGGTATCAGGTATCGCATGCTCAAAGGTATCATACCTGGTACCTGGTAGAGTCGAGCACAACCGGCAGCGCCCAAGAAGCAAGAGCAGTAGCCTGTACTATCCAAATAACATTGCCGCAGACAAACTGCTGATGTACAGCAGTACAGGGCACGTAAAAATAAAACCTAGTACTAAGAAAGCCATGGTGATGTTTAGATGCCAGGATAAGAAGCCCGGCAGTCAATATACTGAATTTAGCTTGACAACAAACCCTCTGCCAAATACGAAAGCCAACCTACTGCTCTAGTCAGTATTTCCGTGCCTTATGATATACCTGGTACAGCAGTACTACAGGCGTACAAGACACCTGTAATATTAAAGGTGCAGTAATAAGAAGGCCAAGTTGATATTTTCGGGGAAACAAGAGGCACGGGAGCTGTTGTACTGAAGTCAGTGAATAACGTAACCCCATCACAAATAAAAAGCCAGCCTATTGCAGGTACCAGGTATATATGTTCCTTATCTGGTATCCTGTACTGCTTTACCTTGATACCAGGTACCAGGTATAAGATTCGTCCGTACAACAGCAGGTAACTAACAGAAGTCTACGATAGAACGGCTCACATGCGGCCTTGTGGAGCGTAGGTAGAGGGGTGTAAGAAACTACCCCACCCGCTTGCTCCCCCCCTTGAAGTGCTTTCTGCTGGCTTTGGCAGAATAGTGCTCGTGATCTCGATGAATCGATGATGCCCTGGTTCGATCCTGTCAAAGCAGATGAAGTTGCACATTGTTGTGGTTCGCTCTCCCGAGCGGATCTATCACCACTGCCTCCACCGCTATTTCCATCGCTGCCTTCACCGTCACGACCTCCGCCGGTGCTGCTTCCAATGCCCCCACCGCTACCTCCGCCATCAATACCCACCTCGTCGCATCGACACATGGCAGGCTCCAAGAAACGAAACTAGTCACACTACAACCGCTGCTACAGGGAGGCAGGCTCCTTGGCTCGAGACCAAGGAAACGAGCCTGGTGGTCGTAGTCTAGGAGAATCGCAATTAGACATACCAAAGCGTATATAGCCGCCACACCAGCATGGTGCTGAGGAGCCGGCTGTGGTGCCGGTTGTCTGTTGTCCACGCTGTGCGCGGTCCCGCTTGCGGTCTTTCTTCTCTCCCTGAGAGACGCGGCGCAATCACAGCGCGTAGCTTGGTGCAATCATCGCCAATCCAAATTGTGTGGTCTATCCTTACAAAATTCTTCACACCTCGGACAGATCAGCTCACCGTAGCTCGAGCTAGCTCCTTTTGGAGCAAACTCACCGGTGAGCTACGTGAGCTACATGAGCTGCACATGTTTTTCTAGGCTTGAGCTATAGGCGATAGCTCATCTGCCCGTGTTTCCAAACCTTGACCTATAGGAGCTACATGAGCTAGCTCACCTACCCCCGAGATGAGCTATCGGAGCTTGATGAGCTATACATGTTTGCCCCGGCTTGAGTTATAGGCGGTAGCTAATCTGCAAATGTTTTCAAAGATTGAGCTATAGGCGATAGCTCATCTTCACATGTTTTCGAAGCTTGAGCTATAGGCGATTGCTCATCTGCACATGTTTTCAAGGCTTGAGCTATAGGCGATAGCTCATCTGCACATGTGTCGAAGGCTTGAGCTATAGGTGATACCTCATCTGCACACGTTTTCAAGGCTTGAGCTATAGGGGTAGATGAGCTAGCTCACGAGCTGTATAAGTGACCAACACAAGTACGCAGAGTAGAACGACATCAACACAAACCACCATAAACTTAATTACGCAGATCTCGACCCCCTCGGAGGTCTCGCTCGGCATATCCTCCCCCCTCTCAGCCCTTCTCAGCCCGTAATTGCCGAGAAGAGAATTAGTTGCTGGGGAAAAGAACCGTCCCGAAGTTCCTTGCCTTCCTTGCTTTCCCTAGTCTAATTCTTACTTAGCTCTCATTCTCTGATCTTTTTACTGCTGGCTGTCTGATATTTTTATTTTACTTTTTCAGCAACTTCTTTTTTGTACTTTTACATTTGAAGTTGGCCAATTGCTGGCTGTTGAGAGGGAATTGCCGTTGACGGCTGCAAACAATTTGAATTTGAAATTTGCCGGATCGGCAATAACAATTTGAAGTTGAAATTTGCGAAGCGGACCAACGCTAGTACGGGAGGAGGCTCCGCCAACAGTGGGGGTGGTGGAGGTTCAGGATCAGGCGTGTGGACGCTGGTCGGGCAAGAACGGGACTCAGCTTCTTCTGGCAATCCCGATCAGCCGTGCCCGAGCAAGGGTTGTGACGGCTTCCTCATCGCACGAAATAGGAAAAACAGGAGTTCCCAGTACGCTGTTTGCGACACCTGCAGGAGTGACGACACTTCCACGTGCCAAGCTTTCATAATCTTAACGAGAAGCACTGGGGAAGCGGCGACGACCCTCGTGTGTGACTGGTGTGACGCGGACACCTGTGATTCACCTTCGATCGGCGTCTCTAACGAAGGAGCTGAGAGCTTGACGAAACGTGAGTTTAATTTCTTTGTGTTGTTGGAATTTTCTGATTGCTGTCAGCTACTATACTACTGATGTTGAGAGTTTGTTCCAGTTGTCAGTGTGTTCAGCGCCGTGCGACATAAGTAAAACATCAGATGTCAACACCCTGCATTTTCAGTAGTGCTGCGTTGAGTGTTGGCTGAGTGTGCTGCAAGTTGTGCACAATAGACTACCAGAGTATGTGGTTTTGGGTGTTGGTGAACTCAAGCGAATCCTGTTTCCAATAATGATGCTAATTGAAATTTACATTGTTTGACCTTGTGTGCCTGTCTGCAACGTTTGCTGTAGCATGTGTGTGCTACACCAGCGTGGTCGAACTACCGCACGGTGTGGAAGCTGTGCTTGGCCACGCGTAGCCTGAACAAACTCAAGTTCGCCTTGGTGGTCACGGAGGGCAGTCCCGTCGTCGGGGTAAGCAAATGTACTAGTTGTGTACGCAGTGACACTGTGTGCTGTGATTTCTTTTTCATGCGTACAAACACACTTTTTGCATGTACGAGTTCGTGCACGGGGCAGTCCCGTCATCGGGGTATAAGCGGGAATTGTACAAGTACTCAGATCTAGACGTATGCAGTGACGCTGTGTGGTGCGATTTCTTTTTCATACGTACAGCCAAACAAACTTCATGTATGTACGACTACGAGTACGGGGCAGTCCCGTCATCGGGGTAAGCTGGGGTTGAACAAGTGGTCCATGCAGTGACGCTTTGTGCCGTGGTATAAACACACGTTTTGGATGTACGACTACGACTACGTGGTATCTATACATGTAAGACGCAATGAAAACGGGCAAGTCTCATCACGGGGGTCAGCCAGGGTTGTAAAAATGGTCCATGCAGTGATAAATAACACAGCAGCATGATACCATCAGCACCAGTCGCAGTACACACTGGAGGTTGATATATAGAAGCTTAAGTTAACCTGGGTGATGCTGGAGAGCAGTCCCGTGATTGGGGTTAGCGAGTTGTTCAGGTAGTGACGCGGTGTATTACTACTGTTACTCATTTTTCATACAACCACATGAACTCTCTGTATTAACGAGTACAAGTAGGGTGCGCAACCTCTTCAGGAATCGCAGTACGCGTCGGTCGTAATAGTGTTGATAGCAGCAGTAATAGAGTAGTACCGAACAATATATACAGCAGGTACTGTCTCTTACCCTTCGTTGTCGGTATTCCGCCGGTAGGCCTTATATAGGAGTATACCGGGGCTTACGCTAACCAGTTGCGACTGTGAATCCCGTTCGTGCCTGTCCCAGTGGTGGTTTCATAGGTGATAGCAACGTTGTGGTACCAGGCAGGGCTTTGCCCACAAACGACCGCTTTCATTACAACAGTGTTAAATTGTACGACTTCCTTTCCAACTTTATATATCGACGACAGCTACGTGGCCTTACTATTTTGAACATTCACTGAACGCTAGGTATTCCCATCCGTTGTCGTCGTTCGCAGAAGCCCTGCGAAGCAGACGCCGAGGGCCGCCAAGTCGGCGAAGACATAAACACGAAGTGCACCGGCGACATCAAGGTCGGTGACCTCCTGCTGAAGAAGGCAGGCGACCACTTGCTCGATATACATCCCGCATTCCATTCCCACGGTGCCACGAGGGCGTTCGACATCGAGGTACGTTCTACTCTTATCTTGCGTCCTGTGTGTCACGAGTCGAGACATCCATGTCTCTTGCTCAAGACTAGGGGATTGCGTGCGGATATAGTCTATAAAGTGCGGCTCTTTTTCCAAGTACCAAGAGTAAGTACAACAATACCACAACAATGACGAACAACGAAAGGAGCTCCAATAGTTTGGACGGTTACGACGTCTGCTGAAGAGAAGTACGAATACCTTTTTACACATACTTATCGACGTCCTCCCGCTATGCTTCAACGTTTGTGGACAAATCCACAAGATCATCGACAAAAAACAAGAGTGCAAGGTGCTGGGTACCTCCGCTGAGGAGGAAGAGTCCAAGCAAGCCTGCATGCTCCTTTGGAAGCAATGTTGACAGCACGTTCTTTATAGAACGTGAAGTTGTGGTTTATATATACCAGCATCGTTGTTTGAGAACTCTGCCTAGATGCGTGCTCTTCGTCCTTCAGGAATACAAATATACTTCACATGTTTGCGGTGTGTGCGTTCAAGTTCCTGCTTCCAGCATGTTTTTTTGGCACTGCGCTCCTTTACATCTTAAGTTGTAGTTTTCCAGTCTCTATCCTTGACAAGCGCGTGCCTGGTGTTTATGCGCTGCGATAATTCATTATTGATGATCGACTTAGAGAGAGCTATAAATAAGTGTACAGGTGCTACCTGAGAGGTGGAAGGATATGCCAAGCAAGTCCTCCGACGACGTGCCCATCATGGACTGGGCGAATGGATGATAATAACAAACTCATAATCATAATCGTCTCCATCCTGTACCGTTGTACTATATATGGACCTCGTGGCATTTTCAAGTCGCCAGTTGCGCCATTTGTGCTTCTTTTCCGCTTTTCTATTGAATGTCCATTCCTCCTTCCGCAAGCGAAGCCCTTGTATACTTCTACTTTTTGTACGTACCAAGGTACAGCAGTACCAGGGATGTGATATTATTATAAAAAAATGAAAATACACTCCAGCTGTGAGATCGAAGATTTCGTCGAAACTCATCTTTGCAAGCTGTGTGTGATACTCCGATCGCGCGCATTACGAGTTGTGTGTCCTCATTAAGGATATAGGTCGGCGACTCCCCTTACAACTACAGTGTAGCTATCAGGGTCAACAGGGTGATTTTAGTCAGTCTGTGCGCTGAAACTATAAAACCTGTTTCTGAGGGGGACAAAATCTGACAGCTGTGGAGGGAAATGTATCCTTTTATTAAGTGAATTTTGTAAGTCGAATAACCGGTGAGGGGGGGCCTGGTTTTGATCAAAAGCGAGCGGGTTTATAGGGGGGGGGGGGGGGGGGGAGGGGGGGGCAATTTGTGCATGTGAGCTATAATCCTTTCAAAGTGATACATCTGACGGTTTTGGCACCGGTTCATTGTTGGGGTGGGGGGGGGGTTGGGGCGGGGGTGGGGCGTGTGGGCCAGCTCAATATGTGCGTGGAAACTATACATTATTGTGAGGGGATAAATGTGACGGTTTTGGAAATAATTCATCAGTTTATCATGTATATCCTGGGGTAAGTCGTACAATCAGTGAGTAGAGAGAGGGTAGAGTGTTCGAGGGGGTGGGGTTGGGATGGGTTCAGGGGGGTGAAGGTGGGGGGTGGGGGCTGGGGGGGGGCGGGGGGGGGGGAGGGGTGGGGGAAGGAAGGGTTTTAGGTGGGGGTTTTGTTGTACTTGTGGTGCTAGGTCTAGGCGATGGTGTGGGTGACGGGGAAGAAGGGGGCGTTCGGGGCGGGGGGGGGGGGGGAAGCAGCGGCATGGATGGCTCTCGAAAGATAATGACGTGATATCCTGTGCGTAAAGTGTTTATTAATCTGGCGGATTTCGATATTTGGTGGAGCGTTTGAGTGAGAGAGAGCGAGAGGGGGGGGGGGGGAAGGGGGGGATTTTTTAGCAGGTTTAGGTCACAAATACTATTCAAATACACTTCGGCTGTGAGATCAAAGATATATAGGGGCTTGTTTTACGCGTGGTGCTAGGTCTAGGCGACCGTGCGGGTGGGGTCGGGGGGAAAATAATTGAAAACTACGTCATGGATGGTCAGAACGATAATGCCGTGATATCAACTGCGTATAGGTGTTTATTACTCTGGCCGATTTCGATTGTGAGTGGGGCGTTTGGACAAACTAGGCGGTAGCGGGGGGGTGTTAAAAGTATGAACCTTGGATTCAAATCTAAGTTAATGCGCAGTCTATTCGCACGAATAAGATATGCAGTTGAATCTTGAGTTGAATCTTACGTTGAATCTTCGGTGTAACCTAGATGTAAACGTAGATTTGAGTATGTTAAGGTTGTCCCGTTGTCCCGGTATTCTACCGTACTATGGGCATTGTTCCGTGATGATCAGGTGGTGATGCACCCCACCATGATCACTCTCCCAACTCTCCCAACTCTCCCAACTTTCCCAACTCTTCTTCTTCTCTTTTTGGCCTCAAGCGCCCTTTCCAAACTATCCTTTTTCTTTCTTATCACAAGTGATCTTAACAGACACTTCGGTGCCACCTCTGCATCTCTTCGCATAGAAGACAGAGCCTTCACACAAACATTGTGTTCACAGGCTATTCACAGGTTATGAGCCTTCGATCTTCGATATAAACATCGATCGGCACCAAGCGACTTCTCATTGAAGTTTGTCGCATCTTACCGGAAAGTTTTTAGAGAAACCTCCATTAAGCCGGCTACAGCATCAGCATCAGCATCAGCATCAGCGATCAGCATCAGCTACGGCATCAGCATCAGCGATCAGCATCAGCATCAGCGATCAGCATCAGCATCAGCATCAGCATCAGCATCACCATGGGAGAGTCCACGAAAGCAGGTGATGCGGTAGACAAGCTCGTTAGAGCTCTCAACGGCAAATTTAATGGGCTTAAGTTCGACGTATGGAAACGCACGGCTCAGTCCGTGATAAGTATGCGTCATGCCGGGATCTCTGATATCCTGGAAGGGCGACCTTGCCCCGAGCCCGAACTAGTTAGTCCTCGTCCATCTTCTAGAAGAAGTAGGCCTTCACGAGCTGTAACTCGCAGCCAGGCCGCTGACGAAACGGACATTCAGTCCGGGGAAACACCCCCGGCTGATACGGCAGAAAATGTACAGCCGGACGCAGGGAGTACTCCCGTGGTCACGGCGCATCTGCCACCATCATCTTCAGGATATTCTACACTCCCAGCCGCAACATCAGTTTTATGGGCCACGGATGACAACATCTCGAATTTGGAAGACATCAAGCACTGGCACCGCGACAATCGTCTTCTGTTCGACTTCTTGTTCCTGAGTACATCGGGAGCGGCGGCCAGCTTTCTTCTACAATTCAAGCCCAAACGAGGTGAACTTGCGAATGGAAAAGCTGCTTGGGATGGTATGGTTAGAAAGTATCAAAATTCCACCCGCCAACGTAGACGTATACTCAAACAACAACTATCGCATATGGTCATGACGGATGGGCAAGACCCAGACGTATTTATAAATGAAGTATACTATTTACGGGATGAATTGGTGGACATGGGAGAGGTATTCAATGATGACAGCATACTGGACATAGTGCTAGAAGGACTCACGGATGAATACGTGCAAGTCAAATATAGCGCTGAAGCAGATGATGACTTCACACTCGACCGAGCTGTGATAACAATGCGTAATATGTACGCCAATAGAGCTATGCGAAACGGGCCTTTGCGAAAAGCGAAGGGGCGTGAATCTGCGATGGTAGTCACGTCGACACCCTCAGCAGTAGTGACCTGTTCACACTGCAAAAAGCCAGGCCATCGATTCCAAAATTGCTTTAAACGCAAGGGAAAAATATCGGGAAAGAAACCTCCCCCGACACCTCGAAAGAATTCGTGGTGTAGCCTGCATAATACCGATCGCCACGATAATAGCGACTGTCGGTCTCAAATGCGGGACGACAATATAACCCGTCGCCCTCGTCCTGGTCAACAAAATGGCCGGCATAATAACAACCGCAGCGCTCACGCCAATACCGCCACAACTCCAACGTCAACAACGCAAATGGAAGCTTACGTCCCAGAGATACATGCTCCATCCACTTCTACTGCGGCTGCGACTACAGCAGCTACTTCTACGTCCTTCGCGACTCCTTCCTGTCCATCCTCACCTCCAGTTGGTTTAGGTTATTCCTTCATCGCCGCACCTCCGATCAAGATCGCCGCGCAGCCCGTCGACTTCTCCATGACTGCGGACAGCGGAGCGTCTAGCCACTTCATCGACAATCAGCTTCTACCGGGCATTGAACATAAAATGAACCACTACGTGCAGCTGGACCCTCCCGTAATAATCAACGTAGCGGGAAACCATCGCCTTTATGGCGTTGGTCAAGGGGTTTTGGTCGTACAAGTGTTGGACCACATAGGCTCTAAGCACTTTGTACAGCTTCCTGTCACGATCGTACCTGGGCTAGGCAGGCACTTATTTTCAGGGGGATCAGCTGCTGCGAGAGGGGTCACAATGATAATCGCCACGCAGTCGTATCTTGACATGGGTGCTTTTGCTATACCTTTACGAAAGGACAGCCACTGCCCTTCTTTGTACCATCTCGACCTCACCACTGGTGCAACCAGCCGAACACCTGAGACGGCGTTCCCGACCATCTCCGGAAAACACTTTAAGCCGGAAACCGTCCTCGCTGTTCATGCTACGACGACTCCTAAAGCGACTTCCCTGCCAAAAACCGTTCCAGCTAATATCTGGCACAAGAGGTTGGGTCACCCCAATGGGCAGGTGATGTCCAAGGTGAAGGACATTGCAGAGTGTGGGGTGAATTTTTCAGATACTCTGTCGGCCTGTGAAACGTGCAAAATCAACAAGAGCACACAACAGAATCACCCTAAAACATCGCGGCCTGACCCTTCCAGCGAACGTTTAAAGCTGGTGAGTACTGACCTGCTCGGACCTGTGACGCCCAAGGCGATCGGAGGATACGCCTACATGGCAAAGTATACCGACCATCACAGCCGGCTAAAAGCTGTCTACTTCATCGAAAAGAAAAGTGACACGCTACACACCCTCGGCAGATTCATTCAAGATCTAGCCATCCCTCTAGGGCTAAGGGTGCAGCATCTACGTTCTGATAATGGCGGCGAATACACATCCCGCAGCTTTCAGGAATATTGCAAATCAACTGGAATTCGTCAACAGTTCTCGGCTCCGTACACACCGCAGCAGAACGGTGTTTCAGAACGGGACGGGCGTACTATTATGGACATGACTCGCTGTTTACTCAATGAGGCACACCTTCCTAAACCTTTATGGGGAGAAATAGCTTCGACAGCAGTTTTTCTGATTAACCGATTACCACACGCGGCAATCGGCGGCGACACACCCTACCATCGTATGTTCGGGAAGCATGCGGACCTCTCATTTTTGAGGATTATCGGCACTCGGGCATTTGTGCACGTTGAAGGGTACACCACCAAGCTTCAACCAAAGGCTTGGGAAGGTGTTCTCGTCGGCTACGACAGCGACAGACCTACCTTCCGCGTGTATGATCGCTACTCGGGAAGAATTTCAAGCTCGCGCAACGTCTCCTTCATCGAAGAGCCGCCTACTGTTCTACCAACAGCAGACTCGGGGGGGCAAGAAGAACCTGAAGTCCCTGATTTCGATTTGGAGTCAGGCTCGGATTTTATGGACGACTATCAGAGCATCAAACATGGTATCTCATCGCTAGAAACTAGCGACACCGACGCAACCGGCAGCAAGCCGTTTCATATGAGGCTGCGCTCATCCACTTCTCAAGCGAAAGCGCGTCAGCAGGCACTTCAATGCCTAGATTCCCCGAAACAGCAGTTCGAGGCTGTCTCGCAGTATATTGGGGCTGTCGGCATGGATAAAATAAATCCTCCGGCTTCTATTTCGGTACCCAACACGTACGCGCAAGCTATGGCCTCACCACAGGCAGAAGAATGGGAAGCAGCCATGCGTAAGGAGCTCAAAAGTCTCGATGAGCACGAGGTCGCCGATTTAATTCCATTCACCAAGGTTCCTCCGGGCTGCTCCATCATTGGAACGCGGTGGGTATTTCGAGTTAAAACAGACGGACGTTTTAAAGCAAGGCTCGTGGTACAAGGTTGGGCTCAACAGCATGGACTGGATTGCTTCACTACTTTCGCTCCTGTTTGTCGTATTGAAAGTCAGCGTCTTCTTCTGGCTATAGCGGCATCAAGGGATTGGCGAGTTTTGGCCATGGACGTACAAACTGCATTTCTCAACGGTAAACTTGATGAGGACGTCTACACCAAGCAAGCACCAGGCTTTGAAACGATAGACGAGAGAACCAACCGACCGCTGGTAATGAAACTGCGCAAAAGCTTATATGGACTTCGCCAATCACCAAGCGTTTGGAACAGCACCATTGACAAGGACTTGCGTAAAATGGGGTTCACGCCGACAGCATCTGATTCCTGCGTATACACAAAGGGAAGTGGGAACACATACATCATGCTAACTCTCTTCGTCGACGACTTGCTCATCACTGGACCATCAAATGCAAGCATGGCCGAGGTTCGACGTGAGCTTATGGAAAAATTCGCTATGACTGATCTCGGGGATGTGTCTCAAATTCTGGGCATTGAAGTTAAGCGCGACAAGGCAGCCGGAACGATCGAACTCAGTCAAGGTCAGTACACACTTTCGGTACTCAAGCGTTTCAACATGAGTGACTGCAACCCGGTACACGTACCCGGAATAGGAAAGGAACTATGCGCACAGCCGGAAGGAAGCGTGCTTCTAAACGAGGCAATGACTAAGCTCTATCAAGCCATTGTAGGAAGTCTTATATTTCTTACCCAATGCACGAGGTACGACGTGGCGTTCAGCACGATGCAAGCAGCTCGTCACATGGCAAAACCCACATCGGTGCATATGGCAGCGGTTAAAAGGATCCTTCGATACCTTCGAGGAACACCTAATCTGGCTATTGTGTACAAAAGGGGCAGCAGCTTCGATCTTACCGGATACTGCGACGCTTCGTATGGTATGGGAGACCCTAAAAAGATGAGGTCTACTACCGGGTCGATGTTCTTCTTGGCCGGAGGACTCATCAACTTCTCGAGTCAGCTACAAAAGATCACTGCTCAAAGCACAACCGAAGCGGAACTCATAGCTCTGAACACCTGCGCGAAAAATGGACTTTACCTATCAGGAATCCTTGGGGAGCTAGGATGGCCGAACTTCAGGAGCTTCAGGATATCTTCCGACAACAGAGGAGCACTTCTTCTTTCAGCGAACGGCAATTATTCCAACCGGAGCAAACACATTGCAATAAGATTTGCAGCTCTGAGGCACTGGATAACGGACAGAATCGTAATCACCGAGTTCGTCTCTTCGAAAAATCAGCTTGCTGATATCCTCACCAAATTTTGTGATAAGCCAACCTTCAACGACCTCTGCTCGAAGATCAACGACTTCAGCACGGAGAACTCCTTCTAAGCTCCAACACCTTGAAGTCGCAACTACAGCTCCGGCTCGCAAGACCGCCTTTGACCATCGCGACGGCCTTGTAAAATATCTCAGGCAACCTCCACGATCACAAAAATCATTGTTTCATGGAGTTCCATACGAGATCGCGGCGTTTCATAGGTGGGAAAAAATCAAACCTTTTCCTGATTCTGCCGCGTGCTATCGGAGTTTTCAATCACCAACAAACCGCGATGTACCGAGGACGGAGAAGCGTGTCACGCACAAACCGAATAGGCAATGTACCGACAAACAATTGGCCTATCATAATTAGCTACAAGACTGCAATGGACCGAGGAAGGGGAAGGATCACCGGAGGGATCACGCGCCCATCGCATCACAACCTTTCTCCCCCTCTCTGTCCAAGCGCTCCTTCAGCCTTTCTTCACCTTTTAGCTTCTTCAGCCTTCCTTTGCCTCCTATACAAATGAGTTCCATCAACAGCTACCCGAATGGCTCTCCAATCAACAACAGGGGACAAGCACTGGAAGCCCAACGCCTCCATGAAATATCCCGCTCGGGACAAGATAACAGCCGGAGGTACATAGGGTTCGCGAGATCAAACTGCCGGGATGCCCAAGGCATCTATTGGGGGGCACGCTGCAACCTCCTGAAAGACATCAAAGTTCCAGGTCAAACACGCCTGGAACGGAAAGACATGGCAGCAAAGCTAAAAAGGCATGGGCTCCTAGACAGGAGTGAGTACGAAACGATAAAAATGTTTATAAAGTCGCTCAAGTACTTACATAAGCGAGATGACTTGCTGTTTTTTATCGATAGCAGAGTATACAGTTTTTTGGTGCGGGCTTGGATCAGTGACTCGGTCGCTGACCCCTTTGACTTTCTCCTCGCTAGTAGTATGTACAACGATATAGCCGAACGACTGTCAGATATCTCGTGCGTATCTGAACCCCACAGGAAGAGTAAATATGGACGAGACTTGACCGTGTCCCAATCCAGGGGGTAATTTTACCGCAGTTGTAATACTTCGCACAGGGACGGGTTTATGGTTATACCGGTAATATATTCTTGCGAGATGTACTTGTAGGTACGGTTGAAATTGATACTTAAGTAGAGAATATTACTTAGTGCAGCAGTTCTTTGTCAACTATAAAGTTACAACTGCTCGCCAGTTACGTATTAGTAAAGGTGGAACTATGGGTCGTGTGAACTTATGTCAACGATCGTACAGCAGTAAGCCATGTTCTACCGGAAAATGCGTACGAGTATATATTCCAGCATTTAGGAGTAAAAAAGGCTCACAAAAGACTGTCTCGCTTATGCTGACACACGAGTTCTTCAGCGTACGATTTGTATCAGGCAGTTTATCGTTATATGCGTATCCTAGGATCATATTGAAGTGGCGTGGTTAACTTACAGCAGCGACCTTTGTCAGTTGTTTGCTAGTTTGTTTCTTCTTTTTTTGGGGATATAGCTCGTTGATGGACTATGACTACACCCACCATAGTTTGTTACAGTACTATCAGTAGTACTTGTTCTACCTGCTTCCTAATGTTTTGTTTTTGCGGAAGTACGTAAGTATATTAAACAAACAACTGAATAGTGAAAATGTTTTATTTGTCGTAATGGACACTTGTCCACAATTCTTTTTATTTGTCTAGTATTGTTTATCTATTTGGTACAATTCAGAAAGCGTGTTTAAAACCCAGTAGACGAATCTTTGCGTTTTATCTACTAGGTAGGGTATTTATCGCTGGTAATTACACCAAGCGTAATTTTTATACGTATCTTTCCTTGTAACGTTTTATTTTTTGTAGAATGTGTGGATAACATGGATACATCCATATTGCGGCGGTTGATACACCCGACCGGATATGAGACCCATTTGTTTTTGATTATTTTACGAATTTGTTTTCTAAGTATGAGGCTTCTCTAGCAATCTGACTTCGCATTACGGGGGTGTGTTAAAAGTATGAACCTTGGATTCAAATCTAAGTTAATGCGCAGTCTATTCGCACGAATAAGATATGCAGTTGAATCTTGAGTTGAATCTTACGTTGAATCTTCGGTGTAACCTAGATGTAAACGTAGATTTGAGTATGTTAAGGTTGTCCCGTTGTCCCGGTATTCTACCGTACTATGGGCATTGTTCCGTGATGATCAGGTGGTGATGCACCCCACCATGATCACTCTCCCAACTCTCCCAACTCTCCCAACTTTCCCAACTCTTCTTCTTCTCTTTTTGGCCTCAAGCGCCCTTTCCAAACTATCCTTTTTCTTTCTTATCACAAGTGATCTTAACAGACACTTCGGTGCCACCTCTGCATCTCTTCGCATAGAAGACAGAGCCTTCACACAAACATTGTGTTCACAGGCTATTCACAGGGGGGGTCGGGGGACGGGGGACGGGGGGGGGGGGGAGGGGGGGGGGGGAGGGTTGGGGTTTTTCATGAACAAGAGGGGTCAGGGGAAGGGGAGGGGTGGGGGGGGCGGGGGGCGGGACATTTCAATATGTGCGCGGAAACTATAAATCCCCAAAGGGGACAAACCTGACGATTGAAGCAATAAGACATCCCTTTATATCATCTGGCTTGTAATGTGTACTATTCTAGAAGGTTTGATGTTCGATACAGCATGCAACCCAGTGTTTAAGTGTAGTAAATAACGTGTTAAATCTTCGTAAGTCGTTGTTTTATGATACATGGATCGAAAGCTAGAATATTTTATAGAATATTTGTAGTTACCATTATATTCTGACATCGCTAATTATAAGAAAGAGAAACGTATTGTCAAATACAACAGGCGAGGTGATGTGGTCATGCACTGTTTGTCACCACCATCATACAGTTACCATTATTATCTGATTATATGAGACCGGATCTGCTTCTGTTCCGAATATAATATACCTGACGAATAGGTCGACACACACGGCAGAACTTGCTGTCAGCTGTCACCACTCAAGAAGCGCTCGCACACAACACAACACCGACACCATACAACAACACCCCTAGCATGCCCACGACCAGGGGCAGCTGCTATTGCGGCGCTTCGGCCGTAGGCCACGCTGGCGGCGGGCAGCAAGCGGACCCATCGATGGATGTGGACCCCACCAACAACGCCATCGATGTAGCTGAAGACAACGATCAAACCGAGGCTGAAAACAAGGTGCGTGGTTCGGAGGGTGTGATTTTGTCCCCATAGACCATGATGCTGCTGTTCGAGCTGCATCATCCAATCTGTATCTGCATGACTCTCTGGAGTAGTAGTAGTGTAGTTGAAAGGTAAGGGTCTGTACATGTATGTGGCGAGCTGTAGCTGTACGGAGTTTCATTAGTCGTGCAAGTGTTTGTGTTTGTATACCGTACTCGCACGAGTACAGCAGGAACGATGACAGTACCAGTAACAGTTTGTTGTTTGTTGTTGATGTTATTATGCTTCTCTCATAGTATAGATACGTTGTGCACGATGCGTGTACGATATGCCTCGCTTGTTCCGCACTCTAATGCGTGCTGTGCATCCTCTCACGCTGTGCTCACCACCCGGAGGCGAAGGAGACAGCCATGCGTGACATACCAACACCAATTAATTTAGTTTAGGCGGTCTCCCGTACCCGGCAAGACAGCGACCCGCTCTATCGTGTACGAACATGGCGTGCGCTTCGAGCAAGACTGCTCGGAGCCAGACCCGACGTTATTATGCTTCTCTCATAGTACAGATACGTTGTGCACGATGTGTGTACAAGATGCCTCGCTTGTTCCGCACGCTAATGCGTGCTGTGCATCCTCTCACGCTGTGCTCACCAACCGGAGGCGAAGGAGACAGCCATGCGTGACATACCAACACCAATTAATTTGGTTTAACGGGTGTCCCGTACCCGGCAAGACAGCGACCCGCTCTATCGCGTACGACCATGGCGTGCGCTTCGAGCAAGACTGCTCGGAGCCAGACCCGAAGGAGCAGCGCTGATACTGCGCGTGTTCCAGATTCTGCCGGGCATCATCGATGAGGGGCCAAGGAGGCACCCACTGCCAGGCCAACCAGACGGGCGTTGCAGCGTACCACTAGTAGTAGCCATATTAATCGTGTTCATGTAGTTTTTATGAGTAAAGTATAACTATAAGTGAGGAATTGGGGTAACCCAGGTTCGACTCGCAACTTGCAACTACTTCTTATCTTGTCCTTCGTAGCGTGAAGGACAAGCCAGGTTGGAGCAAGGTTCGACGGCGAACCATGCGTCGGTAACGATAGAGGTGCCTTGATGCAACGAAAGGTGCTTCGCAGGCAAAACAGAGAGTCAACAGAGATTACTTGTCAGCGGGAGACGTAATTACCCGCCTCTCTGTCATCAAAATCAACGGAGACTCCACGACCACTTTTAGTTCTACAAGACACGATATTCAATACCTCTGAAACCGCTACCGTTCATACGAATCTTCACGAGAGGATCCGTCTACGTAACGGTAGAAAGTGTACCTGCGACCCATATCGCCCCCCAATGTTTGAACGCTACATACTGGAGAACCCAGCACAGCTTTCGAACATGTAAAGAGCAGACAGATTGTTAGGTTCTCTAACTAATCAGAGTATTGTGTTGTACTGTGGTAGTCAATGTGTGTGTTGCATTTGATCATTTCCTAGTCATGTCATCCCCTGCGCAGTTAGAACCACGGGCTTGTATGAGCATAATCGAATTTTACTAAAGATGTCAGTCACACACTATGAACTACCATTGGTATGTACCTTCATTCCTCACCAGAACGGTTATCTGGTCCCGAAATTACGTACTCGACGATAAAACTCAACCTTTTATAACGGACGATAGTACCTTTGGCAATAATCAGGACATTCCTCAACATACACGATGTGTGTATGAGACGGTTGCCTGCAGGGCCTGTTACACACTTTATAATGAGTATACAAATATGTTGAACAACGATTTGCCATAAAAAGATGTATGCAGAGTATGCAACACGGTAAACGATTGATCGATCAAGATGATAAGAGTTTGCATGATTGACGATAGTGTGGATGTAATGATAACGGCGCAGTATGACGGACTGCGGGTGCATGATTAACGATAAGGTGGCATGTCTCGAGTATCGAAGAAGGCATAATCGATAGGACGGCAAGATCATGTCCACCGGTCAGCAAACGATGGTGGCTGACAAACGCAATCAGTACACAGATGAATCTGCATAATGACGAGACTTCCTGCCAGTCAATTAACGGTTGACTGTGTGCAGGTCGCACGGTAACACGGGATACGACCGGGGAATATTTCATATGTGGGTTCTGTTACTTAGAAGTATACAGCTCACGCGCTCAACTGCAACTCTGTAGTCAATCCAACACACGATTCTGACACTGGTGAATGCATTACAAATGCACCCAGGAGCCTCCAATATCTCATACAGAACAAACGATGTTCATTAATTGATTAACCTCACTGCGGCCAATGTATACTTCAAGTATATGCACACTGTACACAGCTACAATTTCTCAACTAACCCAACAATGACGCCCGAGTGTATACTGCTCGTATATGCACACCTTTGCCTAACTTCTGGTTGACCGCCCCCCACACTAACACTTACTACTCCAATGTGCAGTAGTGTCTCTGAACCGTGTACGTCTCTATTTCTATAGCACTTTATTCACGAGAAAAAGGCTAAAATTTCGTGTGAGGTACTTCCACACGAAGAAACGAACAGAAACAAACATCCACCATTGGTATAAAACCAGGACCTCAGCCGTTGGGCAGCAACAATCGAGTATCCAACCATGACTCAATACGTGGGCACTACTTCACAAAATACGCCCAAGCAGCCACCGAAAAAACAACGACTCACGAGTGTTGCGGCTCATGTGTCAACGACGCACTATTGACGAACGAAACCCGGCCAGGAAAACAAAAATAGTGGGGGTGGTGCAACGATGCTGATGACTAAGGACTCCCAGAAAGACGGAGGGTGGTACTGGGACGACTGAGCAACGACTGAGCAACGACGTCTCGTTTACTCTTTGTACTTTTGGGAGGATCAAACGCGTGTGGATTTTCAGCTAGAATTCTTGAAAGATACGCTCTGATCATCTCATATCATTGAGGCACAACGTTGACGTGTCTCCAAATGCCTAAATTGGACGGCTTGTCGTTGACGAGAAAATTATATTGAAAATTCGTTAGTGAGGCTCTACCAGGCCCACGCTTGTGACCTTCGATAGCTTAAATAGTATACGGGCTGATGAGCACGGTAAGCACAGAGCCGTCTAGACCAGGTACTGGTAACGTAGTTCCTCGGAATAAATCATCGAGTGCGGTAAAATCCGGCTCGGAACTAGACGCGTCATTATGATATGCCTTAATACGACCTAAATGAACAGATGCTTCCGCAAGTTCACCATCTCTCCCAACACGGTGAAGTGGTGAAAACTGTGAACGCATAGTATAGGGACCACGCCAGGGACTAATTAGTTTGGGGTTAGGTCCATCAGCAACGGTATAGGGACGGTGTACTAACACTTGGTCCCCGGGCTGATATTGCGGAATCGACAATTTCTCATTTGATTCTGACTGCTTGTGGGCACGCTCCTGTAAATTGCGACGGGCAATTTCTTACGCGAGTTGCAGATTTTCAACCGTGCGACGGGAATAATCCTGTCGGGTTCCAGAACCAGACGTACACGGGACGCCGAGAATAATGTCAACGGGTAACGAAGCTCTACGGCCGAACATTAAAAAATGAGGGGGTTCCTCGAGCGTCTCGCTGTACGCGGTATTATGGGCAAGCTGATTAAACGGTAATAATTCTGCACAATTGTCGTATGTGACGTTTACGTACATCGCCAACATATCATGCATTGTACAATGCACACGCTCTAACACTGAATTGCCTTGTGGGCGATACGCTGACGTGCGCGTCTTCTTGAACCCAAATACGGATTGCAATTATTTAACAAGCTCGTTTTCGAATTCACATCCCAGGTCAATGTGTAAGGTTTCAGGAGCTGAGAAAACGGAGAAAACACGTTCTACGAGAACGCGAGCGATTGTGGCAGCTGTCTTGTCACTAATCGCAACAAAAACGAGAAAACGAGTCAAGTGGTCTATCGCGGACATTACATGCTTCGAGTTATTCGACGACAATTAGTACTCTACTAAATCGATAGCCACACATTGAAACGGACGGGAAACAGGACGATGACCAACAAGTAATTTTGGAGGACGGTGTGACGTCTTACGGTGTTGGCATGATGAACAGCATTTAATGTGCTTTGCTACGTCTTTGGACATAGTGGGCCACGAATAACGATCTCGGATTTTATCGAACGTAGCTTTGGGAGCTAGATTACCTCCAGACGCCGGTAGGTCATGACACGAGTGGACGATTAATTTCCGTAATACGGTGGGCACGACGAGTTGGTCACGGAACGAACTGCTTTTGCGCAGATAACCCGGCAAATACGACCGGAATAATGTTTCTTCGTTCAAAAAATAATGACTCATGCTGTTTTTAGGTTACTCATCTGGGACGGGTACGGTAACAGGTGCTTTTACGTATTCGATGTACGGACCGAACTCAACAAGTTGTTCTTGGAGTAATTTTTCTGGGTCAAGCAAGGGAAACAGAGACAGTGCACTAGCAAACAGTTCGCTATCATTCTGTACAAGGCCTACATCTTCGAGGTTTTCTAAAGATACTTGGAAGTCGCGAGGCCCAGGTGCACGATACGGTCTATCGCTCGGAACGTTTCGGCAGATAGATGCAAAGACTGGTTCTTTCGGTAACGGTTCTTCCAAATTACCAAACAATCAAGACAGCGCGTCGGGTACTACATTTATTTTTTCCGCGACGTGTTTAACGGTAAAATTAAAGCTTTGCAACGCAATAGCCCAGCGAGTAAGCATATTGGACGTATCCTGCATGTAGTATAGATGGGTCAATGCTTGATGATCAGTGATCACCGTGAAATGTTTCCCAAATATATACGGTCTCCAGTGAGCGAGTGTAAGTACGACTCCACAATACTCTTTCATTGAAGTAGAGTAATGGCGTTGCCCATGTTTGAATCGTTGACTAAAATACGCGATAATGTCAAGATCAGACTTCGAGTCGTCATTTTTCGACGGCCGAGCAAGAAAAGCGCCAACTCCTATCTCACTGTCATCTACATGCACAATAAATTCACGCTCATAACTAGGGAATTTCAAGACTGGGGCTGACATCAGTAAACGTTTGATGTGAGCGAACGCGGTATCTTGCGTTTCCCCCCAGGCTTTCTTAAAGCGTGATCTAGTTGCAAACTCTTTACGGGTGAGATCAACGAGTGGTGCGGTTACTTCGGCGAAATTCGGCACAAAACGACGCACAAAATTCATCACCCGTAAAACGGAACGAAGATCTTTGATGCAGGCGGGAGTAGGTAGCTCTTGAATAGCTTTGACACGATCTTTCCCAACTGCAACTCTTTCAGCAGAAATAACATGGCCTAAATATGCAACCGATTTAGGACCAAACGCTAGTTTAGACGGCTTCAGGGTGAGACCAGCTGCTTGCAACGCTGCAAACATGCTTTCTAACGATTTAAATGATTCTCCCAGGTTGTGGACAAAACGCAGAGATCATCCATATAAACAAGCAACTCAGGAATATGGCCCAACGTTTTATGAGCCACTTTTGTGGAAAGCCACGGGGCATTACGAACACCAAACGGCATACGTTTATAACAGTGCTTGCCAGAACTAGTTACACATGCTGTAGTCTCGACATAATTAGGGTGAACGGGAATATGCCAATAAGCGCTTTGGACGTCAGCGACACTGATGAATTTGGCGCCTCCGACCATGTCAATGTTATCCTCAAGATTAGCCATCGGCCAGGTCTTGCGGATAATGTGTTTGTTGATTGTACTTCTATAATCAACACAGAAACGAGGTTGACCATCCTTGCGAGCCACGACGGCGACGGGAGATCCCCACGGGCTAGAGCGCTCCTCTGTTATATCATCATTGAGCATGTCCTGAACACACTTGTTGATAACGGCTTCAGTGCGCGGATTAGCTCTACACGGACGACGGCTCACGGGTTTGGTACGAGCGGGAAGGGGAAACGTTGCTTCGGCAGTATTGCACTTACCCAACTCCGCTCGTGTTGACGATAAGACAGGACGGTATTTTGCATATAAATCCAGGATTTCTGACTGCTGTTCAACGGTGAAAGTAGAGTCTACAAATGCTCTGGATAGTGACGCAATAATTTCAGCACGTGCTGCTGAAATTTCGGTCGGGGTATTATGTGTTGCTGCTACAGCATGCCCATGCAGCTGAGGAGGAGACACGACGTCAACACTCGACAGTTTCCCAATCTCTAATCCTGCGTGGAGGGCAAGAGACTCGGACGATGGACTAGCTACTTGAACGGCAACTGATCCATCTGCTGCTAGCCACGTGGAAGAGGGTGCGAGCTACAATAACTCGCTCAAATTCGACCGGACGATTGTCGCAAGACAACTCATCTTCCGAGAGTATGCGCGGCTAAATAATAACTTGCGTATATTGAAGTGGTTTGATGTCTGTAAAAACAGTGATTACGGCTCTGTGATGGGGGCGTAAATCGATACGATTGCACAATTTTACAGCGTGTACCTCAGCATCTTTGTGCACTGCGGCTACGGAGCGCAATACAGTGGATGAGGTCACCTGAGAACGAGCATCACGGGACCTATGGGTAGCTGGAATAGTGACAGTACTAGACGAGAAAGTCAAATACTGTTTTTTCCAATCGAGTATAGCCCCAAAACGAGACATGACATCATTACCAAGCAATATCTGGTCAGGCCCTAACGATGGGATAACGAGTGCATCAATACGACGTGTGATATCACCCAGGGTAAGAGAGAAATGAACAAATCCCAAGATCTCGAGCGACGAGCCATTCGCTGCACTCAGAGACATACACGATGGTCCTGACGGTTTCAACCCGGGCCTTACACAAGGTCTGATGTTGCTTCAAAAATAATAAAGCAAAACATGTGTAATGTCGCTTGCAGAGTCAACGGTCAGGCCAGACACAGCAAGACCATTAACTATCCCGGGGATACGTATCCGCCGAGAGGAAAAAGAGAGAGTAGCAGATGGTTTCTTTCAAGACAGCGAAGAGCTGAACCACCAATTATATTTATTATTGGTATTGTCAGGGCATTCGCTACCTACTGCTGTATTACAATCGACCGCACGGCGTTTCAGTCTTGCATCTACTGGAACAGCTGTATTACTAGCGGTGTCCCTCTTCTGACTGCAACGACGTTCAGAAGGAGAACTACTGTCGGTGATCGTATTACTCCCATCAGACAAATTCTCAGCACTCACGGGGTGCTATTCTGGCAAACTACACTCCGATACTCTCCTACAATCACGCGCAGCAGACAATTTCACAGCAGACACGTGTTGTTGTGATGACGAGCTACGACTCAAAATTCTACTACCGACGGTACTCTTTGTTTAGCATGCAAGCGACTCTAGGAACGTTTTGTGTTTCTTGGCGTCCTTCCTACTGCAATCAACGGCAACAGCAGGCTTTCACCTCCCAAGTGCTACGGACGAAACACCTGGGCACCCCTAATCAGAGTCGTCGTCTCCGGAAGCCGGCTTGCGCTTCTTCTTCGTCTTGTCACGTTTGTTCCCAGCAAACGAAGAGGACGCGGCTGAAGAAGATGCTCTGGCTGCGCCCGAAGCTGCTTCCCGGGCCAGACGCTCCTCTCGAGCTCGTGTCCAGCATTGGTCGATCGAATGACCCTGCTTGCTGCGACACGTGGGGTGGGTACATAGTTCGACACGGTTGCTCGACCGCTAGCGACCTGTGGAACGTTTGTAGGACGACCCTTGACCCCTGCTCCGCTTGTCATTGGTACGGTTCTGGGAACGGGCGGGTCGTGCAGGGGTACGGTCAAGCGCACTATGAGACACACGAATAATGCACTGACGTGACCACCTGCGAGGCGAGATGCCTCGTGACGACGAGCGCATTCGATGGCTTCCTTCATGGTCGTACATGGTTTATCAGTGAGTTGCAAGCAACGAACCGACGGTTTCAACCCGTGTTGCCACAAAGCGATCATCATCGCACTCCACGTAGTACGATTGTCAGCTGCACGATCTACAGCCGATTGGGACTGCCCGATGAGAGTACGGTAGCGCATAGCATACGAAGCTACAGTTTCTTCCCCTTTCTGGTTGAAAGAGGCGATCTGCCTGGCGCAATTATCAATCGAGTCAGCGGGCATCAATAAAACTAATAGTGCACGCGTTATATCCTGCCACGTTGATGGCGGAGTGAACGCCCCCGGGATACCCGGGTCAGCCGTCACGGTGGCAGAACTAAGTCGATTTGCCCAGTCAGAAGCTGCTGTATCAAAGTGATACAGTTCCCCTCACCCAACAGAGCGATTTGTTGGAGCGCGACGTCATCTCTAAATTTCTCATCGCCCGGGCGAATCCTCTTAGCTTTCAAGCCAACGATAACTCGAAAATGACCAAGAATTTCCGGAACATTTTGGTCGCTAGACCCATCAAGCCGGGGGACGCCCCTTAGATCAGCGGCGGTGACGGTAACAGCAGCAATATCTGCTGATGACGAACCCAACGATGGGTTTGATTTAGACTGCCAACGACGGCGAAGTGTTTTCAGGGGGACTCGATAACGTTCGCGACGACCCTCATGCAGTCTGCACGGTAGACAACCCCACTGCTGCTGCAGATGAAACTGCATCGGACGAATTGCTGGAAGCAAGCGACACGGTGTTGTCGGCTACGGGGGACAATTTTGACGCAGCTGTGCTTTCAGCAGACATCGCAGCAGACGACGCCGCGGATACGGCGGTACTTACCAATGATTCGTTGGCCACTGAGACCGCCAACAGTTCCGAACCAGCAGAGAACGGAGTCGGGTCCCGTCCTTCGCGGAGCGACACAATGCGCGCTGTTGCTTCATCCGTGTATAGGAGCATATGCAGTTCTTCCGGTTTAGTGGGTTTCTCGGCATCACCCCGAATGGTGGCGCGGAGCGCTTTTTCCGCGTCACTCAACGACGAGGAGGACGAATCAGACGGCGATCCGTGGGAAGGAGACGGCTTCCTACTGGCGGGCAACGTTGCTTCCGCATTGGTGGTGGGGGTGGCCTCCCTGCTTTCATACCCGTCAGAGGGAGCGGGTTCGTAGTCGATCTCGTCAACATGATGAGAGTCTGTAGGAGTTTTGGGTGCTGCTTTTGCAGCAGCTTTCTTGTTCTTTGCCATTCGCGTTTCCCAGCACAAAAAACAAAAAACGAAGTTGGCACAAGATAGCGAGCCTTACCGACGCCAGATGAGGGATTGGGGTAACCCAGGTTCGCAACTTGCAACTACTTCTCTTCTTGTTCTTCGTAGCGTGAAGGACACGCCAGGTTGGAGCAAGGTTCGACGGCCAACCAAGCGACGGTAACTATAGAAGGGCCTTGATGCAACGAAAGGTGCTTCGCAGGCAAAACAGAGAGTCAACAGAGATTACTTGTCAACGGGAGACGCAATTACCCGCCTCGCTGTCATCAGAATCAACGGAGACTCCACGACCACTTTTAGTTCAACAAGACACGATATTCAATACCTCTGAAACGGCTACCGTTCATACGAATCTTCACGAGAGGATCCGTCTACGTAACGGTAGAAAGTGTACCTGCGACCCATATAAGTATACAAACAAGTGCTAAAAAATAACATCAATATAATAAGATACAATAGCTGTCGCTAAAACGATCGACAACTGATAGATGTAACTGTCGTCAGACGTGGGCGTCCACGGACCATAGTGTCTGATGTCGCCCTTTCAGCGTTGGCACACGGACCGAGTTTGGGTCAATCGCCGCCAAGGGACGTTTCTCCATGATGACCTACTCTCTCACCACGAGACAGCAGTAGATACACTCAGCGGACACACCCCTAGCGGGCACACACTCTCCATGCCCGCTCTCCGCTGGCCACTATTGTCGCCCGCTGCGCCCGTTGTCTGTGTGCTGCCCGCTGTGTGAGCGCTGTATGCCGGCTATGTGAGTGGTGTGTGCTGCTGTTTTTGCCCGTGTAGTCTGCTGTGTGTGTCGATCGAAGACACGCACGTGCATACTATTGGCCACTACGCCCGTTGTCTGTGTGCTGCACCCTGTGTGAGCGCTGTCGCCTGATGCGCCCGTTGTCTGTGTGCTGCCCGCTATGTGAGCGCTGTGTGACGGCTGTGTGAGCGGTTTGTGCTGCTGTTTTTTGCCCGTGTGGTCTGCTGTGTGTGCTTTGTTGCTCCGTGGTGGTCTGCGTTCACCTGCCGTCTAAAATCAAATGATCCCACACTAAAATCAGGATTTGTCGAAGACACGCACGTGCAATCATTTTTTTTTTCATGGGAGCCTAAATTGCGAGGGCCGGGTGTAGATTAGAAACTCGATTCGCTCGAATAAATATTGATTAGTCTTCATGCTGTCCTGTCGCTCGTACCGTCGTTAAAATTTGATATGCATGGTAAGCTGTACAATCCATATTATTCCTATACATTCGCACGTGTCCCGGAGGTTGGGCTTTTTCAGCTACTCGTCTTACATGCATGTGTTGCCGAGAAAGAGCTACGATGAGCTGCGCACATGAGCTATGATAACGTTCTCCGGGGGTGAGATATAGGCGATATCTCATCTGCACATGTTTTCCCCGCTTGAGCTACAGGCGATAGCTCATCTGCACATGTTTCGAAGGCTTGAGCTATAGGCGGTAGCTCATCTGCCCATGTTTTGAAGGCTTGAGCTAAAGGCAATACCTCATCTGCACACACTTGCCCAGGCTGTTTTATAGGAGCTGCATGAGCTAGTTCATCCGTCCCCGGGGTGTTATGAGCTATAGGAACTACGTGAGATGCACATGTTTTCCCCGGCCTGAGCTTTCGGCTGTAGCTCATCTGTACATGTTTTCAAAGCTTGAGCTATACATGACAGATGAGCTAGCTCATGAGCTGTCCGGGGTGTGAAATTCTTATAAAACTCGTGTTTCTTGACTTAAATTTGCTGCCTATAAGCCAGTCATATCGCTGGATCCTTACAAAAAATCCTCAGGTATAGGCGCCGTTATACGTAAATATTCATGGTGCGGGTTTTCCATCGGCGTACAAGCGCGTTCTGGGGAAGGGTATGCTACCCTCGCGCATGGGCACGAACGGTGGTGTTAGTGGGTGGGTGCTAAGAAGGGTGCTCGCGGTACGGTGTCCTTGGTTTAGGGCTCAAGGATGGACCCGGAGGACGACTATGTACGCACAGTGCTTGCTGTGCAGCAGTTGCTCGTGCAGCAAGACGAGGATGATGCCGTGGATGATGAGGAGCCGATCAAACAAGACGACGCGGAAGAAGAGGCTGAGCAGCGTGCACTATAACTACAGGACGTGGATTCAGAGGAAGATACCTAGGAAGAAGCCTCTGCGAGGTTGAGGCGTCGTAAACGTTGTGAACTCGTCGGTATCCACAACCTTACAAAGGATCCGAGCGACGGGCGGACCGTGGAAGAGAAGGCTCGGGACCATGTCCGATCCTCAAACTTCCGCCAGCAGCTGAAGATGTTGGTTCCCCATTTGCGTTTGATTGGCAGGGGCAACAGCGCGGCTAACGACGACGCGTCGAGGCAGCGCCGTGACTTGGTGTATCCTGCGCAAGACGGGATTTATCAGGCCCTGTGTTCGATTCCGGAAGTGAACGGAATCGACGGCTTCCGGCAGACATCTTGATTTCCGCGACAGGAATTTAGCGAACTCTATGCCGAACAGGGTGGCGACCGGGGCCATCGCTTCAAGCAACCACGCAATCACCTGGGCGATTACACTGCAGACAAAAACAAGGAGAGACGCCGCGTGAGGGGTTTGCTGTCGGACCGTGACCGCGTCATCTGCTGGTTGGAATGCTGAGGAAGGACAAAACCATCATGGATATGGAGTCGAAAGATGGCCCGTCGCGAGGGACGTTTTACAACGACTTCAAGTGGATGACGATGGCTGCTGCTGACATGCAGTTCTTGCACGATGTGAGCCAACATGATACCGCTCTGTCCGGAATTGTAGTGGCCGTTTTATTATATACTTGGAATAGGAAAAATACTTACATATCCGGGCGCAGGAGGTATGCATGTATTTGTATGTCAGACTCATCATGTGTTTACTCTACACCGATTATTCCGTTGTGTTGTTTTGTTGTGGTTGTCCTCGTCTGAAGTTTGGAGGGAACGCAGTAGTAGCCAACCCAGCAACTGGGTTAATAGCATTTCACCTCATATTCGCTAAATTTGTTGCGAGGACAGCGTATAAATTCCATGGTGTTAGATTAAACTGCTGTGAGTATTGCTGCTTAACCTTACGAGCGAGAGTGA
The DNA here is from genome assembly GCA_012845835.1 of Undaria pinnatifida. Lineage (NCBI taxonomy): Eukaryota > Phaeophyceae > Laminariales > Alariaceae > Undaria > Undaria pinnatifida. The sequence continues at coordinate 15,540,939 of JABAKD010000008.1, read as the reverse complement.
CCTCATCAGCACGAGTCCGTGCATGTTTCGCGCGATTAGATGCTATTCCCTACAAGACTACTCGTTGAAACCCAGCCAACACCAGCACCGTTTCGTCCTCGGTATGGGTGGAGCTGTAGTTATCGTTTGGTTTGTATTTTTTCCTGCTATTCTATCGATCGTTTTATTTGTCGCTGGCGCCCACCAGCGCGAATCCCTGGCGTACAGCAGCGACTGCTGCGGCAGTGACTGGACGTTTGCAGTTTCCGCTGCAGCTGCTGCAGTTGCCGTTGCTGTTGATGCAGTATGCGTTGCAGATACTGCAGCTGCTCTTACAGCAGTTTCCCATGCTGCTGTAGCTGAGGCTGCTGCAGTGTCTTGTGCTGCTGCTGCTGCTGCTTTCGCTGCGGCTGTTGCCGTAACAGTTTTCGCTGCTACTGCTGGCCGCGGCAGTTTCCGCTGCTACTGCCGGCGGCAGCAGTTCCCGCTGCTGCTGCTACGGCGGCGGTGTCGACAGCGTCCGCTGCGGCCGCGGCGTCGACAGCTTCCGCTGCTGTTGCTGCGGCGGCCGCTCTTGCTCCTTGTGGTAGTGATTGCAAAAGCGTGCACGTGATTACCAAGTGTCTGTCCTTTCTTGTGCATGCGGTTTCCTCTTTTTTTTTTGTAATTAGGCGCTGCAACGTTAGGCGTTCGACTGCTGGTGTTGAAGAAAAGGATCGACGACGATCACGTTCTAAGCGTAGATATAACCGGTACGAGGGTGTACTTACCTATGTATACGGGTGTGAAACGTTTTCGTTTATCAGACAGGCAAGCCTTGTCTAGATGAAACAGCAGGCGGGAAACATAGGGAGGGTCTACAACGAGCATGCAGTCCTTCGCTTTGGCCGGGTAGTAGCCTTCTACCTGTTGTTCCAAGAATTAGTTCTGAAGAGGGAAGGACGAGTGTTACACGAGTGCTAAACAAACGCCCTGCAACAACTAATCCACGATGTCTATGTTCTACCCCATTCCGTTTTGTACAGGAGATCAAGTGGCCTAGCGCTGAAGAGCGAGCCAATCACAGTGCGTTTTTGAGGGGGAAGAGCGAGTCAATCACTGTGCGTTTTTGAGGGAGTTCGGTCACCCTGATCTCGCCAACGTGCCGTACGTTGTTGATGGCACGAAGGTCAAGATGCGCAACCCCGTGAAGGTAACGATCAAAAGCTGTTGTCTGTCATGTAAGAAATAGGGATATATCCGCCAAGTAATTAAGTGCACGGAGGTGCTAGGTTCGTCTCTTTGAACGTGATAACGCACGCTGATATCACCGCACACGGTTGCTACTTTGTGAAAAGAGTGGCGTATGCATCAATGATAAACACATACCTCCGTATGTGTCCCTCACGCGAAGGAAGTTTACAAGATTTAGACGTCATCCAGAGGAGCAAGTTCCTGTTTCTTTTTTTTTTTGAATTTCCGAACGCCGCACTCCCCTTGCCGACATCACATGCAGAGAGGGGTGCGCTAAGACGAAATAAACAAATACGCCGACTTGTCGACTCGTACAAAAATATTAGGCTACGCTTTACTGTTTTTCTGTGTCCTTCTTGACTTTTCTACGTGTGTGGCGTCGAGCATTCCGATGGGCCTACGTGTCTGGGCTGGAGCCACAGTGTGTTCAGCAACATCAAAGGCAAGATTACCAAGGTAAACCGCCTTATATTTCGAGCTCAGTGAGATTTACGTGTTCCAAAGTATGGCGTGAAGCTTAGGTATCTTCCAGGCCATCACGGTCGAAAGTAAAACCTCCACATATTCCCCGTAGCTTATCACGAAATACTCTGAGTAGCTATTATTTTGTTTGGGTATATAGCCTATATTCCCGAGCTACTGCAGCACAGCAGTAAGCAGATAATGTTGTCGTTCATGATTGGTTGGGTTGGGTTGGGGCGGTTTGAGCAGACCATATTCACAAATATCCACCAACGCGACTTCCTAAAGACAGATACAGAGGGGTTGTCGAGGTGTTTCGTGCCAGATGTACGGTGCAGCCACTACCCCACGTTCATTGACTTCCGGCGCAGACGTTGTGACGTAGATAGCTTTCCTTAAGTTTATCTGGTAAGGTGATGGACTAAATCACGTAAGTCATGCCGATGGTTGGGGGTGCGTGACGCGACAGGAAAAGGAGCGATATTACGTTCTTTTTCCCACGAGCTCCGCTTAGGTGCCCGGCTTATGATATCGAAATATTATACACTAGCGTTGTATCTTGCTAACTACTGCTACCCCGCATGAGAAATGTAGATTTCGCTATCTGCCCAATGTGTCGGAAGATGAACTAAATGTGTTTAATGTCTATTATTTGTTTTCGTCAACGCCGCCGCCTGTGACATGCATCTTTTCATGTTAACACTTCCAAAGGATGCCTTTTAAACAGAGCGGCTCACTGCGCGTCGAAAGTGTACTTACAGTCCGAAACGATCTTGTCTGATAGCGAGACGGGGATGGGCGATGGTAACTACAGAAGACCGGCGAGATCCGGTGACAACGTCACCCAAATGTGTACACCGTTTGCAAACAACGGTCACCTGACCACAGATCAAAAGAACTTCAACTCTCGCCAGCGCCGGTTCCATGTGGTCATCGAGAACACGATCGGGCAGATTAAGAAGTGGGAGGTAGTGGGGGGGAAAGCATTCCGACATGAGCATGACTTTGAGGGAACTGTGTTGGATGTATGCGCGGGGCTGACGGCTAGCAAAATGCGTGTCAGAGACAAGTATCCACGTAGCTCGTCTTGGGTAGGTAACCAGATCACGGACCGGGAGGCGGAACTAGGGATCCTTCTCTGGATGGACGCGGAAGACAAGGGATCTCACTTCATTCACGACCGCGCAGAGGACCAAATTTACGACCATGGGGAGCATGGCGACGCGACCGTACTACAGAAGCGCTGAGAGGACATTTAAGACATGGGCTATGGTTAGGGTTTGGTGGTTTAGCGGGCAAGGTCAACTCTTCGTCGACCGGGTTTGTTCGGTAGATCACCTCGTGGCTATGGTGCGTTGAATAAGAGGGTCTGGGTCGGTAGCGCGTTCGAGTGGACTAACATCTTCCGGACGGTGTGCCACGGTTTCCAATCTGTGTGTTGGGCATAAACGTATAGCGACCATCTTTGTGTTGCTCGGACGAAGCCCTCAGACAAGAAGAGACGTCAAACCAGTTTGTATATCATCTAAATGTGGGTGAGACGAACAGTAAACGCCATGTCGTCTCAAAGCTGGAAGATGGTAGGGGTGTAGCGGATGTTTTCTTAAGAACGCCTCCACGCCCCCCCGAAGGAACATGTCCCCCGGGCGTAAACGAAAAATTTCAAAATGTAGGGAGCGAAGCTTTTATTGTTTTTCTTTTTTGACCCGGGGCGCTTTTGTTCTCAACGATATTATGGCCACCCCCGCGGGGCGTTCACGGAAATCCAAGCCAATATCTCCGGAAACATTGTCGTAGCTTTTGTTTTCGATTATTATTTTTAATTTCTTTCTCCTGTTCTTGCTGTTTCTGCTGTTCCTGCTGTTGTTATTGCTGTTGTTATTGATGTTGTCGTTGTTGTTGTGGTTGTTCTTGTTGTTGAAATTTTTGTATTGTGTTAATGCAGTAAATATTAGTAGGCAACAATTTACTAACAGCGCTCCAAGTGTGTGCTCGCCCCGATAAATTGGCACTTTGCTATTTCACCATGGCCCGCCATGCAACACCTGCCAGGCGCATGACAAGGCAGATCGCACCATCTAACGATACTCCGACAGCGGACAGTTTCTTTATACGTGGTAAACCGACTTGACCCTTGTAATATCAGAAAGCGCAACTAACACGCGTCACGGCCAAAGAGAGCAACGCCCCCTTTAATTTTCCACCCAGTAGCAGTTTTTTTTTGGAAAATATTTTTTGATGCCCACTTCTCCCAGATCCCCGGTCCCCTACCTTTGAGTATCTTCCGGGGCACACGCAAATAATAAGGTTGGCATGGACACACCGGGAGGCATTTTCAAGCGGTACTATGTTAGTTTGACCTGTCATGCTAACTGGAAAACAGGTTTAGTTTGATCACAGTATGGGGTAAGGTCACGGGAGGTGTAGTAAGTATCCCAGGCACACATGTGACCCACAAATATTTGTCTAAGAACAAAATATCTTACCCAATCTAAACTCCAGGCGTGAGTGGCTGAAAAACCAAACCCAAACGAGAAACTCCCTTGATGACAACAGCACAATCCAAAACATGACAGGAAACTAACGTTACCACGTGTACCTTTCACGAAAGTAGCACCTGCGCACGTCACAAGACACACGACAACTTCGATAAGGTCTTCGTCACCTACTCGTTCAGCTGCTAGGATCCGCGATTTCGACGTTTGAACTTCTCTGGAATGTGTAAATGTTGTGAATACCTGCACATTCAGTCCAGCAGCATCAACTCATCATAACCCCTTAAGGTTGTCAGTTCTACCACCCCCCCCCCCCCCCCCCCCCCCCCCTCAACAATGGTCAACAAAGATCGTATGTATACGAGAACATGCAATGAAAAGAAAAGCAGTCGTTGTTTCTGCCACAGCCGCTACGCGGTGGGAAAACACTGATAACAAACCCACGAGCTACACTGGTGTACGCCGGGGTTATCGCTGGGGTGAACGTATAGGCACGTACAACTACTTTGTTAGCGCCGACGAGGGATATTCGAACCGTGTGGTACGAGACTATCGCTACGTAGTCGAACTTACACGATGTTCGCTATTCTGGACGGCGGCCTTCATGGCGAACTCCTTCGCCATGCAAGGCTCCGCAAAAGTAATGCAAGCGTTTTGGTCGGTGATGGAGTCTATCGTAGATCCAACGTCTCGCCAGTACATACCAGTAGAATATGTGGTCGACCTGCAAACAGCGCCGGGAAGAGGGCAATATAACCTTGATCAATATTGTCGTCGTAAATGCTTATCTGCTATAAATGTTCGTGGCATATATGGTTGAGTTCATGTCTACTTCATATATTTCACCTCAGGCGTGGTTCAACACCGACCGGTCATCAATCGCGGTGGATAGTGGTACGAGCGTCACACGCAGAATTACCGCGCGCGCTGCAGGAACCAACGGGATGACGACTAAGGATAGACAAGCCGTTGGGTACATGCCAATTAGGACAGTATTTCGCGTTCAGTCCATGACGAAAGCTCACCGACCAAATGCGCTTGAACGACCTTCAGGTGCACAAGCGACATGCTACATATAAATGAGGGAGGTATAACGTCGCGAAAAAAAAATGCCCACGCTTGCGATACGAAGGTCAGCATGATAGATTCTGTAATTTACAACAACGCCAACGACATACCCGGTGAACACCAGCAATAACCGGGCGAAATGCAGCACCGGAAACGGCGGCAGGAACAGAGGCGCCACCACCGACAGCATCGGCGGCTGCAACAACAGCAACAGCAACAGCAACAACAGCAGCATCAACAACAACTACAACAACAACAAAAATAACAACAACAGCAGCAGCAGCAACAACAACAACAACAACAACAACAACAACAACAACAACAAGAACAACAACAACAGCAGCAGCAACAACAACAACAAGAACAACAGCAACACCAATAGCAACAACAACAGCAACAGCAACAACAACAACAACAAATAACCACAACAGCCACAAATACAGCAGCAACAACAAACCCAAGAACAACGACGTAAACAGCACAGCAACAAGAACAAGAACAGCAGCAACAACATCAAACCCAACCACCTCAGCGTTTCGTTATTCGTTCACGCTCCTACCCGCGATTTCGAACCCAATATTGGATTTCTAATTTTTATAATATTTCTTATGCCAGTGAAAGCCATTGCCCTCGACACACTACAGTACGGGCACTGCTCGTACAAGGCTAAAAACGTCGGTTGGTTTGTGGTCGCTCTGTTTAAAAACTGTATGTATTGTTTTTTTCTGTAATTCAAAATCGTACTCACTTTGCCCCCCCCCATATAGTGATGATTTTTCTTCTTCTCCTACGACAAGAACTGCACAAGCGTTCCTTCTCTTGCCATACTTGTCCTCCGCGCGTCTCCATTGTGTTTTTGCGACCCTGCGGCGGGAACGCGAGCCAGTCGGCATAGCCCTCGTCCACGACCTCGTTGATGCCGCCCTTGACCCATGCGGCCTCCACTGTTTTCCACCGCCAGTTACGTACAAGACGCATCGTTGGGTCGACTCTACGCAGCAGTATCTTGAAGCATAGGTTCAAGCGTGTTTGACTGCATCTTCGTGGTACTCATCCTGGCGCGGCTGGGCGCCGTTGTCGTCTGTTGGATCCGTTGGAGAGGCGTCAGCAGATGTCGCCGCGGGCCGAGAAAAAGCGCTCGTAGCCGAGGCCATCGCGGGGTTTTCTACCCCCGCATCACCTGCCGGAGCGAGCAAGCCGTGAAGAGAAGCACGGCTGAGCCATCCCACGGTAGGGTTGCAGCTGAAAGTACCTGAGCTCCTCACAAGAGGAACTCAATATCTCACCCGAAAAACGACTTGGAAGACATTCATTCGCACAACTCGACCAAGCTTCTATGCCTTAGTATAAAAATATAATGTACTCGTGAAATTACTTCATTGATCGGCAGTTCCTCACATGAGGAACTCAATCGCCCAGGGACGTTTTGGCGCAAAAACTGCAACCCCTACCGTGGGATGACTCGGCTATACCAAGCTGATTGTCCACCAGCCGGGTATGAAACGTTTGTGTCCTGGTCTTGGCGGCGCGGCTCGCTCGATACCTCGGGCATCTCCAACCCGACGCTAGAGATAGACGAAACCGCGTCGTGCGATTCACCGGGTGCACCCGGTTGCTGACTGAAGCCGGTAGCCCTCGGCCCGCAGAATGCATCAGGTCTAAACACCCTGGCACGCTTGTTTTGCGCTGTCTGGACGCTGTTGCAGGTGAGGTCGGGGTATGACCTCAAGGGCTGGCGCTCTCCAGCCCCATCACCTCTGCCGATCCTAAACAGTCTCGGCGAGCTGCCGTTGTTTCTGTTCCGGTCTGTGATGGTCAGCATGCTGCCTGCTGAGTTGCTGCTGCTACTGCTGCTGCTGCCGCCGCTGCTGCTGTTGCTGTAGGGAGGGTTCTGCGCGTTCATCATGGTAATGCTGTGGGCGATTGGAGTGAATGTGGCTATCGTCTGCTGCTCTATGCTGTGGTGATGCTGTGTCTGATCAGCTGGGGTTGTCGTCAAGTTGCCTCATGCCCTTGTCATTTTGAACCCTTCCCAGTGGATGTTTTTTGCTGTAAAAAGCTATGATTTTTGACTGATTCTACGATAGCCCCCCCCCAAAACCGGCGGTTTTCTTTAACGAACGTTTCATGGCTGCTCGACACGAGGAAGGATGCTATGAAAAGAGTATCTGCATATATTATCTTGTTTGCGGAGGACTATCGAACGATGACGTCCGGGTGGTAAGGGAAACCGTATTTCAGGAGATACGGCCAGGCGCTGGTTTCAAAACCGGCGATTTCGTTAAAGAAAAGTTGGGGGGGCTACCGTAGAACCGCACTTTTTTTCAAATATGCGCTCGGGCCAAAAGGTTCCCTAGGGCATATATTGGGAAAATCCACAACTTGATTTTCTTTTTTTCGCAGGGCAGAGATCTTGATATGGAGAACCCGCTACTAGCGTGTGACGATTACTGGCTAACGTGTCGAGTGTGATCCCTGTGCATGTTTGCACTATTTTTAAAAGGTGGACGGAGGTGTTGATGGTGCATCTCGCGTACCATTTAGTTGCAGCACGACACAAACCTCCGTGTTTTTGGTGCTGCTCCAGTTCGTCTTTTGGTTTACCTCCCCCTTGGAGATCGTCGTACACCCTCTCGGCTGGGAGTTGGATGGTGGACGGTGCGTGATGGCTCTGCTCAGAAACTTCGAGAGTCAGTCCGTTGAATTTTGTATTCTGGCATAGTACGCATGACTGCGAATACCGATGTCCAATATATATACTTCGTTTTTAGCCCCCCGAAGCAGTTTTCTCGGCGTACATGAATACGTTTTGCAAATATGCACAACAGCCCCCCCCCCCCCACCCCCCCGCAACCACTGTAACCCATTGTGTATTCGAAAACACCACTCTAAAACAACACGATAACGAAGTCTAGAACATCGAACAAAACATACACGTGTAGCAACATACGCGCGGACACAAATTCGTGTTTGAAAATACCACTCTGAAACAACACGAAAACGAAGCCTAGATCATCAACCTAAACATACACGTGTAGCTACAACCACGCGAGCACAAAATAAAATATATTCGATGACCCCACTCTGAAAAAACACGATAACGAAGTCTAGAACACCAACCAAAACATACACGTGTAGCAACAACCACGCGGACACAAATTCTCAAACAGTAAGAATGTCCACCCACAAATATCACATACACGTCCACATACGAAACCAAGTCAAAACATGGAACCCATGTACCCTGGATTGCAAATTGAGATCCCGACGACTCAAAAACATCACATAGTCTACATATAGTCTTTACACAAACCTTAAATGCGTCGAAGCTGCTCGTTGCTAAATAACAGGTTCATAAACAACGCAAGAACAAACAGAACAAGAGACGGGGCAATCGCAGCAGCACATATCATTATAGCATTCGCCCACCACATCACGTTCTTTGCATTTTGATTGGGACACCAGCAAACTGGGTCCAACGCATGCCCGTGGTGTCTTAGGTGGAGTGAGGAGCGATAGTAAAACCAAGTGCGCTGCTCGATAACCTGTTCCTGACCATCGGTATACTGAACAATCTTTTGGCCGCGTCTCCTCTGTATCAGGTGTGTGAGGATTTTTTCTTGTCATTTTCAAGCGAGCGGTAGCGTTGACATATACTAGCAAGCCATTGATATCACGTCATTATCTTTCTCGCCATCCCATGGCGTAGGTTTCATTCATCCCCCCCCCCCCCCCTCCAACGCCCCCTCCTTCCCCACACCCCGCAAGATCGCCTAGACCCAGCACCGCACAAATAGTAGGCCCCTACAAACATGATTAATTCGCGCAATCGGAGCATCACACACAATGTTGCAAACATCAGTGTCGAGCAAATCCTTGAATTTTATATTGTATGTGACGTAAACCTCTTAAAAACCATCCCCCCCCCCCCCCCCCGGCTTTTTTTTTTTTTTTCTCTCGCTCCCTGTAGCTTACACACCCCACCTACTATCGAAATCCGCCACAGTAATAAACACTTCCACGCCCTGAGTATCGCCTCGTTATCGTTTCAGAGCCGTCCATGCCGCTGCTGCAATTCCCACCCACCCCCGTTCCCAACGCCCCCTCCTTCCCCAACACCCGCACCATCGCCTAGACCTAGAACCACGCGTATGGCAAACCCCTACATCTATGCGACCTGAAGCCCCCCCCTCCCCCCCCCCCCGCCCTCCCCCTACTCCCCCCCCGTCCCCCACAACAAGGATTTATAGTTTCCACGCAAAATTGAGCTGCCCCACCTGTCTCTTTCCCCCCTCCCCCCCTCCCGCCCCCCTTTTGATCAAAATCACTCTCCCACGTCCTTCGAAACTCCGCCCTCCCCTCACCGGTTATTCGGCCTACAGGATTCACTTGTTAAACAGATGCATTTCCTTCACAGCTGTCAGATTTTGTCCCCTCAGAAACGTGTTTTATAATTTCGGCTCACAGACTGCCTAGCATCACCTTGTCGACCCTGATAGCTACACTGTAGTTGCAAGGGGAGTCGCCGACCTATATCCTTAATGAGGACACACAACCCGTAATACGCGCGATCGGAGTATCATTCACAGCTTGCAAAGATGAGTTTCGACAAAATATTCGATCTCACAGCTGGAGTGTAGTTTAATTTGAAAAATAAACTATGTACTGAGTATATCGTTTTTTTCAAGATGATCATTTCCTTTCCTTGATGAGGCGTGGATTCAAACCAACGATAACCAGGCTTATAAGCGGACAGTCTATCTACTGGACCACAAAGTCACGCTTGTTAAGGCGTTAGTGGGGTATTAGTCCGTTGGAACACTAGCCAAAGGTTAACCGATAGCTTACCCAAACTAAGCCTTATAACACTCTCCTCCCCTGAAACGCCGGGATAGCGAAATCAGGCGGACCTGTCAATATCCAAGCCGTTTAATTCCCTGGGTATACCGGGCAGAGTATTTTTCAAGTTCCACATGGAGAAAGTCTAAATAAAATTATTATGGTGGATGTGGGCTTTGAACCCACGACCGAAAGAACCCATGGTCTGTCGACGACGCTATTTGCTAAGGTATTAGTGGGGTATTAGCCAGTTTAAACACTTTCGAAAGGTTAACCGATAGCTTACCCAAACTATGCATTACAACACATTGCTATCAATTTTTTTTTTTTCAAATATATATCGATTTTTCATGAGAGGATTATTTTTTTTTCAATGACCCCTGGATTCAACCAACAAAAAACCAGGCTAATAAGCGGACAGTCTATCTACTAGAAGACCACAAAGTCACATTGATATCTATTATTTTTTTGTATGAAGATCATTGAATTTCCCCGATGACACCGGGAGTTGAACCAACTAGAAGACCTTGAGGCTTATAGTACATACAGACACTAGTACACCAGGTTTATACATACCATCCGGTACTACGCTGTTGGATCACAATGCGCGTCCAGCTCAGATCCGTCCGGCTTTATACGGGCCAGCAGCGCAGCGTAGGGCCGTGCGGAACCGCGCGGTTCGGTGCCGTGTGCCCTTCGCTGTGGTGCTGTGTCGTACTGCGCTGTGTACTTTCCTTACATAGAGCAGTACCGGGTATAATACGTGTTGTTGTGTACTACTTTTGTTCGTTCATCTTTTCCCACATGTATTTGATCTTTCACGGCCCCCTGTTTCCCCCCCACGCGAAGTACCCCCGTGCTGCCGATCAGAACGTAACACCGGTAACGAAAACACACAGCACGGCTGAGCACAACAGGGCAATTTGCTCTGCACAAGCAGTTATTGGCATTATCAAATCGCTGTTCGCACCAAATCATGGGCCTCTTCTTTCGGCCACCTTCACATGTTTTTAGTTGCATTCTTCCATGCCTTGCGCGAGCGTAGCGGGCGGCGTCGGCCGCCTGCGGAGCGTAGCTCTTGTAAAATATACAAATGAAACTCCTCGCTTACTTCCCAGAATCCCCCTCGTCTAATTGCTGCTGCTGACACTCTTGGCTGTTGCCGCTGTTTCTGTGTGCTCGACTGCTGTCGATGCTGCTGCCAGCTTGACTGATGTGGCTGTTTCTGCAAGCTTGGCTGCTGTTGCTGCTGTCGCAGACTCACTGCGCCTCCTCCCCAACCTACTCCCCCCACGTTTGCCCCCAGTTCTGGTTCCCACCCCTGCTGCGGCTGCTGTGGTGCGGCCCCACTGTAAGGCTGCTGTGGTTGCCCACCCCTATTGTTGGGGCTGCTGCTGCTGCTTCTACTGCTGCCCCCTCAACCAATTGCCGTGCCCTTATTGTTAAGGTGCCTCGCCTTGCTGCGGCTGCTATTGTGCGCCCATGCCATGCGGCCGCCGCGGTGCCCATCTCTGCTGCCAATGCTGCGGCGGCACAAATGCCGGGCCCAGATCGCCTGTGATTGAAGGCGCGTTAACCACTGTAAGCTGGACGTTATTTCGTCCCGTCCCTGCCTATTTCTGATACGAACTCCCTCCACCCGCTCATGGGGTGTCCCGAGATTCGGATCAGGGATAATGTTTTGGTCGTGATAACGGGGCGGGACATGTTGCGTGGGATCGATCTGCTCGCGGTGCCTATACGAACCTCGTCCGCCCCTGCCTGGCGATGAACGACTGCCCCTACCGTCCCTAGCTGGCGACGTGCGATCTCCCCTAACCGACCGGTGCCCCCCCTTCCCCGACCTCGTGTAAGATCTGTCTGTTGTCCAACATCTTGCGATAAATGCGCGCTCCTACTCGGTCGTCCCCAGGTGAGGGATTGATTGTGGTCCAACGGACTCTACCGTCGTTTGTGTTGCCGACCTCCTCTACGCTAGCTGCCGCCCCTCTTCCTGGGCCCGAACCCTGCCTTGGGCCTTCGCCACCCACCAGGTTGTCCTTCTCCTCATCCTGTTGCTGGGCCGCGGTGAGACCCTGCACCCTTGCTCATCCCCTGACTACTGCTCCCGACGAGTCTTCAAACCAAGAACAAAATATATAGAGTATATTCATATATTCAAAGGATAAAAAAATAGAAAACAACTTGACGACTCCCTAACGTCCCTTGTCCTTAGTCACGGTCCTCTCCAGCTCATGCATGGCTTCGCCCGTTATCTATCTTTTTTTGGCTATTACGGTGCACCGACAATCTCTGCTTAACCCGGCTGTACAGTTGCTTGCTCGCATCTGACCTTCCGTTACTCCTTTCTGCCTCATTGAAAAAAACCTTCATTATCTCCATTAACACCCCGTAATAAATATCCCGTTAACCTACATTGAACCCCCCCCGAAGTTTCGCTCTTCTACTGGTGTATCTGCTTACCCGTTACCCCAAACACCAGGTCGCCCTAACGACAATCTTTCTCCATATGTATATCGCTTAACACCACAATACTGCAGAACTAGCATCATCGTGTAATAGCGTAGCACGAACTAATGCATGCATTGCAAAATGTTAGCGAGGAATGTGTTTAAAACGGTCCGGGTCACTCGCACGAGTGACTCCTGAGTAGAGTTGAACCATGCAATCTCCGGATCGACCCAAACCAAACGTTGATCGACACAAACGAATGCTCCAGCATTGTTGGTTTGAGCCGTTTTCGAGTGTTTCATCAAACTTTCTGTTTTGAAACACTGTGCTATATCATCGTGTTACTCTTTAGACAATCTGTGAAAAAAAACTCGTGATGAGCCGTAGACTAATGCTCCCGTGGTCACCCCAGGAAAATACAAAAATCCAAAAAAATACCTAAAACACACTCGGATATGAACTGCCGTGATCCAGGCTGGGTTTCTTTTTCCTGGCGAAATACGTTTTCATTCCTGGGTGTAAGTGTCCTTCCTCGTTCGCCTTCTTTTTCTTCTTTTGTTTTGGGGGGCAGGCTACTATTAATACTACGCACGGCCAATTTTCAGCGACTCGCAGAGCAGAGCCACTCGCGCGGCGAGTGGCTATCATACGCCGCTGCTGCTGATGTAGTACACCGCTCGCTCTGAATGATTTATTATGTATTTTCTTTGCCTTCGTGACAATAAGATACTTTTAACATAAATTGATGCATAGCCTTCTTCCATGAATGTTTTGCTTCGCTGCGCCGACTATCTATGTATTATGTAGTGTTTGAGACCGCTTGTTTTGCGTGTGACCTGTTTATCTCGCAGTGAAAGTGGGGGTGCCCCCTACATTGCACCGTTAAATCTCCGGCTCAACTCGTAGTAAGAGTTTTTTCACCCTCAGCGACCTTCTGGACAACAACAACAAACAGCGGTTGCAGGTATTTTCCCTTCGACCTGCCGGTCGGTGCTTACCTTCGTTTTTATTGCGCGAAGGATTCAGCATTGATTCCTACGTTTCAGCTCTTTTTTTACTCAATCGTCGATTTTCACCGAACTTTGTTAACTCCTATTACAAGGACACACAACCCGTAATACGCGCGATCGGAGAGTATCACACACAGCTTGCAGATATGAGTTTTCGACAAAATCTTTGATCTCATAGCTGGATGTAGTGCATTTATTTTTACAATAGTAGTATAATAAAATACTCAACTATTCTGTATGTAAGTATATCCTTGATCTCTGAACGAAAATATAGGGAGACCGTTAGGAGGGCAGAAAGCATCGCAGGGGCCGTATTACATGCAGCAGCATCGTTCGCCGCGGGTGCACGCACGTTGAGGATCCGATTTCGATGACCGTAGGACAGAAAGGCGGCGTTAACGCTGACCCTCCAACGGTAACAGCGGGGACCCACGTCAGCAACAGCGTGCACAGCAGCGCAGCAGAGACAGACGAGTGACGCAGCATAGGGCCGGGACCGTATAATAATATATGTCTACTGGGTGCGTGTCGACAGCGTCAGGACGACAGTCCGGACTTCACCTGCCAAGAATCCGGATTTCCGTAGGGCCCATATATCTATCTCCTGTTCACACCACCTCTCGAACTTGCCAAGGTTCGTGCCAACCGGAAGCGGAACACTCTTACCAAACTCTCTCCCGCATTAGTCCACCAATTGTTCAGCGAATGTTTGCTGGGAAATGTTCAAAACCCCATTCTCACAGTCCCTCTCGTACAAACACCCCGAATAACGCACCGATCCCAACGTTTTGACGGGGACCATTTGATCCAAATCCCTGTTAAATTCGTCACAAGTTGCCTTCTCTTTCACGGCAAATATATCGTCAAGATGTACTACTGTTGTAGTCATCACTACACGCCCAACCTCCATCAACCGAAAAACGCATGCATCAGGAAGGCACTGTAAGAGTCCGCAAATCAGTAAGCACTTAGTAAGATGTTCGTGCCATAGCCTCGATGCCTGCTTCTAAATATATTCAGTCTGACTATCTTCTCCGACATCCTACCGCAACCCTGAGTCAAACACGTGCAGTCGTTTTCCTCCAGGTCAGACATCATGAAAGCCTGTTCAATACCAAAATGGGGAAGGACAAGATCCAGCTCGCACGCCATTGCTGTCATCAACCAAACACTCCACGCAGCAACAGTGGGCGCAAACAATTAGCCAAATTCAATGTTCGTTATCTGCTCATCCCCCCGCGCTACAGCCTCGTTTTTGTGTTTTTGTGGGCAAGGCACACTCATCAGCTTTCCAATCAAGAAAACATATTGCATTAATGTAGCTTTCCTCTGGTTGCTACGCTGGCTCAAAAGTCCCCGCATCCAGCAGCCCACAAAACTCCGCCCCTGCCGAATCCTTTCACAGACGAGCATGCTCCGATTGCATAGCCTCCTCGTGGCTCCTTGGTATCTTGAGGTCGGAGGCGTAACGGTGTGGCAAATCCGGCGGATTGTAAGACGGCCACTGATCGCCCAAGGTCACGTCGATTGTCCTCCCGAATGGTGAGCATCGTCGCCATAGCGCGTGGGGCCCCCCTGGGCTCTCCAGCCGGTGATGCCCCTTCGCGGTCCCCAACAGAACATGACAGCTGCCCCCGGCCTCCAAAACTCAGCGGCTTGTTGTGGCGGCCGACGTTGATAGACTCCACGCGTAGTCGCCATGGACAGCCGCTCAGTTTTGCTCATCGCCGACATAAGCCCGACTTTGTGGTGGAACCTCTGATTGCTTGGCACTGGCGGCGAAGAGATCAGATTATACGGCGTGCCTGAGACGTGAATCATTTGGCGCATTGGAGAGCTGAACGTCGTCCAGCGGGAACGGCCGGATATCCACTGAGTTTCTATTTGCGATTGCGGCAGGTTGTCGGCAGATGAAAACGATGAGGATTGAGACGGCGGTAACGGTAACGGCGGACGCTGGAGCGACGGCGGAAGTGGCTGTAGCTCTGATAGAATCGGTGGTGGTGGATGCACGTAGCTGCTGTTGAACACGGGCGTTGCGCGCGTCACGGCGTACACCGATCCCCCCGCGATCGCCAGCTCCGGCGATGGCAGCACCGGTGCACGAGGGACCGTCGAAACCACGTCGCTGGTGTAGAAAGTACTCCCGGTCGAGGCTTTGATTACGTTTACGGTGGACGAGGGATGGTGATGACTGTCGTTTAGGAAATAGCACAACACCGATCGGACGTCGGATTCAGTGCAGCGGTCCACCCGCGTCATACCCTCCTGAAACAAATGCACCACCTGCAAAACCGGCAGTCGCGAGAAGAAAACCTCGTACGGTGAACGCCACCCGGGGTTGGCCTTGGTCGCCGATCGTTTATATCAGTCCTTAGCCTAAACAACAGCCTCCAGTCACAGACTGTACCGTTGGTGCCGAGGTTGGGGATTCGTGCCAGATCGATGCCTGGAAAAAATGTCAAATCTGACAACGGGACGACCATCCTTCATAGCTCGCCACATCCCGCTTTCGACAAACGCTTCCTGGTACGACTTACCCGGGGTCGGGGTCGTGTACTCGCGGCGGACCCCTGCAGAGTCGCAAATCTCCGCGTAGCCGCGGTCAATGAACCCCCCGACGATGTCCGTATGGAAGCAGTGCGGACGCCCCATGTTGGTTATATCGGTAACGAATTTCCACACGTTTGTCACGGATTCGGACTTTGTTTTCACGCGGTATGGCTCCATCCACCTCCAGGCGCTGTCGACGAACATGATCAGGTTAACAAACCCGCCCATGGACGCCTCATAGGGCCCAGCCTGGTCGATATGCACCGTCTTCAGTGTCTTCCCCGCGCGGGATGTCGTTCTCTGCGGCACTCCAGTCCGCACTCCATTGCCTCTAAACATCCACCACCCGGCTTCAACAGTCTCATGATGGTCACACCATGATGCTGACCCGTTTCCCTCGACAAGCGTTCATTCAACTGGCCGGAGTAGACGTGAAGGTAATGTACATACTCGTGGCTCGTTTTCTAATGTGAAACAGACGCCTACCCGCAGCGAGTACAACAGAAGCAGCCATGTCTACGTTTACAACGTGAAGCTCATGCCAGTTGGTCTTTGAATGAGCTTGCACTGCCGCAGCATTAAGGAGGGCAGGGAAAACGTCCGTGTACACAGTATCCTCTTGACCATTGAATAGCCTAGGTTATGTGCACACGTTCATGTCTCTCTCCTGCACACCGTGGGCAGCGGGAAGAAGCCTAACCCTTACCATTACCGGCTCTACTCCGGAGGTACACACAATAGACGGCTTACGGGCTCACTGCACCGACGATCTTACACGTGCTTTACCTGCATCCGATGGAAGGGAAAAAGAAGCCGCAGGCACTAGACCACTAATGGCAGGAGGAAAGCTTGAATCGGTAGGTACTACGTCGTTTACGACGGGCGGGAAACCATTGTCCGCAGACGCGTGCTACGATAGAGGTGCACCTCTTTTTTTTTGTTTCCTCATTTCAGAAGCTTATTAAACCTCTCTCACTGATTTACAGGATAATAAAACTGCTACCACATTAACTATCCTATGTCCGAAGTATACGTCGAGAAGCATGAGAAAATATAATGGCCGTGTTTCCGACGATTTTGGGCTAAGGCACCCGGTCATTCAAAACCCATTTCACACGAAAAGAGCTATCTGTATCGTTGCCCACGTCCGCAGGCACTAGCCTTTATACACTATGGCGTGAAAGGGGTGGAAGCCAGAACCGAGGGCCTTGCCCTATCTCTAGGTACTACGTCGTTAACGACGGGCGGAAAACCATTGTCTGCGAGCACTACCCCTTCTACACCATAGTGGGAAAGGGGGTGGGATCCTAACACGAGGGCGCTGCCCTATCTACATCAAAGAAGGGGGGATGCCAGGGGGAAGGGGGGGGCGGTGTGGACACCAGGCACACCAATCTCAGAGAAGGGATGGGGAGGAGGGGGGGGCGGGCACCAGACACGGCAGGTACAGCAGTATGCCTCGTAGTTGAACTTGGGTTAATGCAAGTTGCGAACAAAGATCATCTAGTCAAGTCGCGAGGGAATATCAGACGCCCATCGAAACGGTGTGCGCCATCCATGTTGAGATTAATGAACTGACGCGCTTGGGCATCATGCAGCGAAGACAGGTTGAAACTCATACCTTTCCTGACATACACCTCGCGCAAGTTGACATGAAAGTACGTATTTTAGTGCATCTTGAGGTTCAAGATACTTACACCAAGCACTCGCATCGCTCCTTCATCCCCAAATAACACTTTCTCCTTACCGGGGGGAATCTTGACCCAATCGTACACATCGCGTGGATCGTTGGTATAGTGATTTGTAGCTCTGTTGTCGGAAACATAAAGCTCACTGCCTCTTGGCCCTAGCACACGCCCCACTCCAGCAGTCTCCTTATGTGACTGACTAGCAGTCTCTACCCCATTCACAATCACTCTATCATACGAAAAATCAGTCTCGCCTTTTATAACCGATCGTGTCATCAGTATATGCAGAGCGGCCTGAGGAGGCAAAGATGTCCCGGGAGAAAACGAATAGGAGGAGGACGGGGCATGGCTTGAACCGTGCTGATGCTGTTGGAAAGGTGAGAGTGACGGTTGCTGCGCTTAAGCGTACAGCGTTATCTGCTGCTGGAACGGCTCCGGCGGAGGTAGCTGTCGCTCGTAGTAAGGCTTCACCTGCTGCTGGTACTGCGCCGGCGGCGTTGGTTGTTTCTCGTAGTAGGGCCCCTGCTGCCGGTGATACTGCTTCGGTGGTTGTGGCTGTTGATCCTGAACGTAGAAGTAGTCGACGTTGTCGTCGTAGTACCTGTCGTCCACGCGGTGGCATCAGAGTCGGCATTACAGGCAAGAAGAGCATTTCCGTAGACGGCGGCCGCAACATTTTCTTGACCGTACGAGTGGGGCCACGGCTCCTGATAGCCTGGCGGGCCAAGGGGGGGTACGGTTCGGCCGCCTCAGCCGAGGTTGCGCAGGTCCGGGGGGCATCGGGGTGGAAATCGGTATCCTGGATCCAATCGCCAAGCGCAAAACGGATGGGTGTACCCAAACTCGTTTCAGGTTTCGCATTTTTTGCGAGGGTCGGTCCCATGTATCGGTGGCTGGTTACCAAACGGACGCGGAAGGTTCGTCCGGCATCCGGCAGAGTTGTATCCGCCGCGGGAGGAGAAGTACGATGGCAAGCCTCTCTCCATACCCGCAACCGCTGGCGCACGCCCACCGACATATCATCCGCCGCCCCCCTGCCGCCGGTGCCTCTCCCTCTGTCTTCCCACTGCTGTAGCGCTCCGTTCCAACCCCCACGGCTGCGAACGCTCGCGTGCTGCTGCTGCTACGGCTGCTGCTGTCCGCCCTTGTTGCCGTTTCTCCTGCCCTTTCTACGATCCTCGTTCCCCTTTCTTGCCTTTTCCATCACCTCCGCTTCCTGACCCGACCAGTCGGGAGCAACGAGAGCGTGTTCCGTCTTGGTCCTTTTCTCCTCTCTCGTCATCTCCATCTCCCCGTAAGCACTTAGCACCACATATTGAAGGGTTTTTCACGTCAAATCTGCGTTCTAGAGCAAAGCGCTCTTTTGAATTCCGAAAATATGGGAAATATTTCTAGGGAACATGTTTGTTGGCATCCACATCAGAGAGTGTAACCCCATGCAATGAAAGCCGACTTGCAAGGACACTACCGATGGCAAACTACTCGTTAGGCGGTTAATTGTCGTTCTTCCGTAGGCTGTACCACGATTGGGTGAGCCTAGCCTTGTCGGCGGCAGCCTGTAGAGCATAGAAATTCTTAAATATGCACCAACGTTTGCTACGTGACCCAGCGGCGATGGTCAGGATCAGAACAGTGGGGTACGTGATCTGGTTCATTTGTATCTCCAAAGCATCGCGTGCCCTGGCTACTGCCTCCTCTTTGAACTCCCCGTTGATCGCCTCTGGGCTAACTCCTGCAGACGCCACCTTGATAGGGATATCCCTCTCTACCGCACCTAGGCAACTGTCCTCCCCGAAATTAGCAAACATCTTGTTTACAAAAACCAAGACCATGTGCTGAACCTCCTCCCCATTTTTGAACATTCCATCGAAACCTTTAGGCCTACTACTAATGCTGATAAGACACGTGCCTGGCAGTGGGCCTGTCGTCCAGTGATGCTGCTGTCTTCGTGTTGAATCTAGTTTTGTGGTCATTCTTCGTCTCTCCGGGCATTATTCCTTGCGTTCGACCGCCGATATAGTAGCATCGAAGTTCTCTTGAACCCGACGGCGCTCTTCTTCTAGCAGGCCAGCTCCGATAATGGGATCCATGGCCCTAGACCCTAGCGCCCGTTATGTAGTCGTACAATCTTCCTAGCATATACCATGAACCATGTGGGTCAGACACAGGCTGTCTCGCGGGGACAGAAGTCACGATATCCGGATTGCCATCAACTGGGGAGGAAAGATAAATGTTTAGAGTTTTGAAGTGAGGCGGAGGGGCTTTCCCTCCCAGCCATGTGACCAATGACAGGAAATTAAGGACAACATACTTTAATTACGTTATTGTTTCTCGGGAAACCATAGGTTCCGCCGCACCTCCGAAGATGCGTTACAGTTTCACAAACCACAAATAATATCTCAATTAGGCTTTGATTTCAGGCACAAACCAACAAATCGTACGTGGTACTCTGTAAGCTATGTACGACAAATATATTGATGAAGTCACGTCAGCTGAGTTGTCCATTTGGAAGGGGATGGGGGGAGGGCGTTGCGTACTACTACCGCGAGCTAAGGCGTGGTAAGTTGCAGCGTACGGGCTGCTGCAGGCAGGTAAATGCCGGACATTGTGGTGCGGTCTCCCACACTTCACTGCATGCTGGTCATTGATCCTCGTACTAAGTTTCATAAGAACGCTCGGCCAAGGCTTTGTCAAACACCGCTTTCTCTTGTTTCTTTCATTCGTGACGTCGCGAGCACTCCTAACAACACCCACCCTGCTGGCTCGTCAGCGCAAAATGCATCGGATCACTAGATCGGGCTCCCAGCCAGTAACAGGTTTGAAAACCACTCGTACTTGTTTTTGATATGGTGGCCCTTAATCTCGATACCTATCGGTTCACGCTTAATTAACCCCGGCATTTACCGCGTATTAGCCCACGTCGGTATTCGCGAGCGGTGGCTCTTCTGCACCCTAGTGCCACTTAATGTCAACGGTATGTGCAGCCGTGATTGTACACGTGCATGTTAAACCCGACGGCATCTGTATTAGACGGACCTCGTGTATCCGAAATAATCATAAATAACCCACAATGACACTGCCTACATTATATGTTCGCAGCCAACAACAGCAACATATTCAACTATGTTGCCGTAAGCAATTTTCAGGTGAGAAGCATGTGTGTATAATGGTGGGGGCTGTTTCTAAGCCCTTTTCAAGGAGCCTAGCAGGACCTGCCGTTGCATATGTACGCATGGCCGCGACGGCACGTGATCAAAACCCATTACTTTCCATTGGCATTTTAATCACATGGCCGTTGTTTAACAGATGACGTAACTACCGGAAAAATCGAAACGACAAGAGTAACAAGTCAGATAGAGTACACGTTAGAGTACAGAATGACTACAGGACTCGCCTACGAGTTAACACCAATCACAACGACGGCGTGTTCGATTTTTTCGATAGACAGGCGGTGGAGCAGTTCTACACCTCTCTTCGCCAATGATTGAGTCGTCCCTGCGGCGTGAACCATAAAACAACGGCTGAATACCGCATTCCTACGTATGGCAGTATCCGCCCAGCTACTAATTTCCACACCTTGTCGACGTGGACAACATTAATGAAAACTGCAGATGGCGCATGCTTGCCGTCGATGGCCGTTCCGGTACTCTCGAAGGTGCGACCAATAAAGAAAACTCCAAAACGTACACCGTACAATGTAGATTCTCGACCCTAGGGGAGTTCAAACAGGTACTGGCGCTATTTACCACACGCTCAGGATTCCCGTAGCCGTCGGACCGCAAAGTGCTAATCCAGACGCGGCCTCAACACGCCCCGTTGTCTCTAGGTCATCCCTGGTTCACGTGCTTCTATTTGGACTTGACTTTGGGGACTCGCAGTTGCGTTCTGAAGGTAGGGTCAAGTTTTGTGCGGAGCCATCGTAACAGCAGTGGCTTCTGCGAACTCCGGAACCCATCACGAAACATACGCGCACAAACACTGGAATTGAGATAGACTTAACTGACCGCGCAACAGCGTCATAAGCCATGAAGAAACCAATTTGACCAAGAACAGCCGCGCAAACCACGTTTTGGTGCCAGAAATCAGATTTCAATTGCCTAATATCGCGCGTTGAGTCCGAGGCGTGAAAAGCTTAACGTTTACTACTACAGCGGTGAGCTGTCTTCTGCCGATTTTGCAGTAACAAAACACGTAGACGTTGACGCTTGCGCGATTGTGTCAAGCGAACAAAGTTATTGGATTTTCTCTCTCGCGACTCGTGTGATCGGGCATTTATTCATAGCCTCCTCCGAAGAGACGACCGAGAACTTCACCCATCTGGACGGCATCGAATTTCGAAGAAATGCGCGTTACGACACATGTCCGCGCACACCTGGGGAAATGATGCATGTGAGAGGGAGGCCAGATTATCACTTGCTGAGTATTTCGTCATTTACGCTTCGCTTGTGATGTATTTTATGCGGTCACCTACTCTATTGAATCGCGTGTATGACCACGTGCGCTACGCACCAGCACCACAACGCGCCATCTTATTGCGATGGCAAATGCTACACCTTTCTCTCACCCGCACGGTCATGCCGCGACACTCGGATGTGGATCCGTTAAGGAAGCTCCTCGATGGATCTTCTAAATAGCAGCCACGGATCGTAGATTGCGCTTCGGAGAGTTGCCAAGGGCATTTGCAAAGCATGCGGTGGTGTCTGAGGCGATGGCTTGTGCAGTGGTTTGTGCGACCGTCCGGTGGCAGATTCACAGAAGCTTTCTCCAATCACCAAAGCGTCCAGAAGAGACAGGTCGGGAATAATGTCCTCGGTGTCGAAATAGTCTGTCCAAACGCCGATATTGTCACCCGGGGCCAAGTCGCACACGTCCAGCACAATATCGAAATCCGTGGACGCCGACGTCAGGTCATCTGCGGAACAGGTTACCGTGCTTCCAGAAAATGCAATCGCACTTTCCGAGATTGACCCGGGTTCGGTATAGTGGACCGGCACGCCGAAATGTATTGTCAGCATGGGGTGCTCTGAGTTGCGCAGCATGAGGGTGTCTTCGATCATCCACAATACAGTTTCCACGGCCGCTGAGGATCGTGTATTGGGGGAATTGCACAGTTACGACGGGTGCGGGGTTAAATGGTGTTGTTACGGCATGGTCGCGTTGAGGAGAGTTAATGGGTTACCCTTGTCGTTGTATGTTTTGGCTACAAAAAAATTACGAAAGTTGTGCAAGCGCGTCCTCACCGGACGAGACCAGCAGTAGCAGTCGTCCCTGGTGTAAAAACTCGCTTTGTGGGACAACCCTCTACCATCACATGCTAGAGGGCTGGCTCAATAACGACATGATCAAGTTTTCATTGATTTGATCGTTGGGGCATTGCCAATGTGTTCGTCACCCTATTGGAAATTATTCTCATTGGTGTTTTCCACCGTACTTAATGAACGGCTCGACAAAATTATCGTTTGGGCGAATTCATCATGTGCTCGGTATCTACTGTACAGAACAATCTGGAGAAGTGTGGTGCAGAAAAATATTCAGTGGTATAGGTTATCTGAGTACCATCCAACAATCCCCAAAATGTGGTTACTGCAAAGAGTAGGTTATTACGAGTGTAAACACTAGTACCTATCCGTAACTTTTTCTAACTTGCTGTAGCGTACGCTTAACCTGTGCGCACAAAGTACGCTCTTCGACCGACAAAACGCTCGTCGACACCACCAATAGAGCTGAGCCACACAGGGCAAACAACCCTCGTGTGTATAAGTACACCGAGAGAGCCATTCACCAGTTGTGAAAAAGCCCCGTACTCGTGCATGCGATCCACTGATATCTGGCACGTGTACGAATGTCAACGGCGCTATATATACGACAATCTAAACGGAAAACAACAGCATCCACCGGAGTTGCTCTGGATAATATTTTTTGGTGGTTTTATTTTCTGACAAGTAGATACAGAGTCAAAACTGACACAAGACCCGCGAGTTCCCTACTTTGTTGAGACGTGCCATTTAGCCCGGCGAAATTATCGACGAGGACATAGTTGCCCTTTCCTCCTCCGATGGCCTCAAGTTCGATTTCATCATCGTTAGAACCTGAATCGGCAGATTGGAAGAACGCATAGGGTACGATGATTTGTGGTAGTAGATGTAACTTATCGACTGGTGCAATTGGAACAATGTGACGGGAGAAGAGTGTTGCCTTGATGCACATTCTTGGGGTGCAGCCGCACGTCTGTAGTTGCAAGGTCTTATTGTCAATGCAGGAGTTATGGGCAACGACGGAGGTTGGCGTGAGTGGCAGAAGGTGTAAAGCAACTATACACGGTCGATGCGGAGCACCAGGCGTACCCGGATGTGAAAGTATCGACGACGAGGAACGGCTTGATGATGGAAGCCTGTGCTTCGCCCTTGAAGGGGGAAAGTCAAAAATAAATTTTCGAAAATGGTCGTTAAAAGACAATAGGGCCGCACCCCCCCGACCCAATGGCGGAGGGGCCTTACCTTGGAAGTAGGGGATCAACGGGGCAAAATGAAATACGTGCCGTATACGTAGTTGCGATAGTTCTATCATAGTTACATGGGGCAATACAGTATGAGTCTCGGAGGTAACCAATTTCAACCGCAAGCGACATATGGGTCGTGTGCATTGTTCGAGGATGAGTGTAGTTCTCACCATATAAGGTACTAGAGCTGTCTTGTGCATTGTTGAAGCATGGGTGTAAGGCACAATATATAACTTTGTATAGCTGTTGCTAGAAACGCGCGCAGGAGGATTGTTGTAACAGTCGTCATCTTGTCTGTGTTAGACGATGATGGACCGTCGTTGAAAAAACGTCAGCAGCCATCAGCAGCCGGGGCCAGCAGAAGCAGCCAGCAGCAATCTGCACCAAGAATAGATACCAGGTAGCAGATAGTAGCTAGCGAAGACATGAACACCTAACAGCAGCAACCGCAACAGCAGCACGCAGTAAAGAGCAGCAAAGCCAGTCGCAGCCTGTAGCACCTAGCACAGGCAGCCGAGAAGCAGCAGAATCTCGGTGCTTGTGTGTGAGAGCTTGTTGCGCTGTCTTATAACCTGGGGTGCCAAGCTGAATTTTGTTATCCCCTCCCCCATATAGAGACAACCGTTTGTTGTGCATGCCGACAAGGCAATGTCACAAGAAGCCATGAACGACCTGCCTTGCCATGGCCTTTCGTTAGACCGCACGAGCGCTAAGACAGATGAAGACCAACCCAAAATTGTATCGTTGTCTCTGTTGCTCGCAATTCCATAGGTCGCAGTCCTGCCAGGTACATTGTGACACATCAAATGTAAAACAAAGCAATGAAAACCTATCTCTTCACTTCAATATTTCGTATGTAGATACTTTGGAGTGAGATAACCTTGATGGAGCAACCTAGGTTCTGAACCACGCCAAACCTACCACCCACAATGTGCGTCTGAACTCGCGAAATCTATTAGAGAGGTCGCAGAAAGCTCCCCAACCACGGCGCTGAAACGCCCCAGATTCAGAGGTGGCAGAGGTTGCATAAACCCGGCAAGTTTCACGCGGGAATGGTGAATAAAACAAAGTTTCGGCCTTGTGCTGCGTGTTTTTCATGTTGGTTTTATAGAATTGTGACTACGTGGGCCAGTGGATAGGTCTATAAACAAAAAAAAGCGGTGTTTGCGAGTCCGTTCATCGACCCTCACCGATTGCGTATTTCCGTATTTTTCCGGCAATGGAAAAAAAGGAACGTCTTTTAAAGCGTGCGTGCTGGAGACGTGAATGGTTATGCTAGTTTGCCCTGAGTACTACGGTAGTGTGTCGCGAGGGGAGAGCCGGAGATCCCTGTTACGAAGTCGGTGAGGATCACTTGGCGGATTCGCAAACATATACTTTTGTTGGTTTTATATCATTACCCAATAGCCCACGTAGTTCTAAAAAAAAAAATGTTTTTTTGGATCTTCACAGCACGACCGTCAAACAAATTGTATAGGGTTGCGTATATGTTCATAGGCGTTTTTATGCAATTATTCTAATGAAAGGAGAGCTCCAACACTCCACTGCATGCTCTTTCTCTCCTCTCTGTGCTCTAATACAACGGAGATAAGAACACATGTTAGACAGCGAGGTGGTCAGGGCATTTGGCCTCAGACTCTACAAACACAAGAGGTGGAGGCAAGGGACCTGGAATCTCGGCACGGTATCGACCGCGATGACATCCTGAAGGCTGTGCGGGAGCGTCATCACCGACGTTCTGGAAACAAGAAGAAGGGGTCCAATGTTCGGTTTGCCGGCAATGGTGAAGGCAGAAAAAGGGCCAGTGACGGTGGAGGCCGCGGTAAAGGGATAGGCAGACGTCAGGGACAGCAAGGACGCGCAGGTAAAGGCTCCAAGGAGAACAGCGGTGGCTCGGCCGCGGCTGCCGGCGGCCATGGCAGCAGTGCCAAAGCCGCCGAAGGTGGTACCTCCGAGTTGAGATGCTAAAGGTAGGTCATTGGAGGGTCGCCTGTGCGGAGGAGCTATGCAGCGGATTCTACAGACGGGGGTACGCCGCTAATGTCTGCTCCACGTCGAAGAAGGAAGCTGTACTGGCGGCGTCGGACAGCGATGATGATTATTTTACGGTAGTGGCTTCAGCTTTCAAGGCCAGAGAGACAGGCGATCGCAGTGATGTTTTGGGGGAAAGGGGGAGAGGCGAGAAGGCATGGCAGGCAGGGGGTGCAGCCTGGCTTTGTGATAGTGGGGCTTCCACTCACATGACGCCTTCAGCATGATCAACTGCAGAGGGTGCAATTTGAAACTGCGCGTCGCTGACGGCTTAACCCGAACGATCGAAGAATATGGCGATACTAACCCTGTCTTCCATTCAGAAACGGGCTCGTACGAAAAATGCTGACGAATATTGCGCACGTGCCAGACGTCCGATACCATCCCTTTTCGTTATCCACTCTTGTGAAGAACGGGCGCACTTTTGAAGGACGTCCCGCAGGGATTGTAGTCAGGCTCAAGTCTGAGCGTTCGATTGTGTCTCCGTTGACAGGGAACCTGTACAGCCTTTACGGCATCCGGGTCGACTGCGGCACTAGGGAAGATGTCCATGCTGTACTCGCCCACGGAAAACTGCTCAACAAGCCCGTCGTCAACATAGCCCACTATCACTGCGTGACCGGACACTCTCATGAGGCACTTCTCCGAAACACCGCGGAACAGCAAGGGATCGTCCTGGAGGGAACGCCGCTGGAGTGCAAACGATGCTCCATGGCGAAGAGCCTCCGCCGAGGTATCAAGCACTCCACACATACTCGACCAGATAAGAAGCTCGGTTTGGTTTTTACGGGTTTGAGTGGGCCTGATGTGGTATAGGCTCACAGGACAACTCGGTATACCCTCATTGTGCGCGACGTTTTTTCGCGGTATACGTGGGTGTACGTTTTGTGCCACAAATCGTGCACCCCGGAAATATATAAACAGTTCCTCCCGGATGCTCGTGTAGATCGTGTCCCTTCGCAGGTGGTGACCGTCCGAGCCGATGGGGATGGTGAATTTTGCGGGAGAATCTTTGGCGACCTATGTAGATCGATATGCATTAAGCAAAACATCACCACGGTGGGCAGCCCTCAAATCAATGGGGTAGCCGAGCCCACGCTCGGTCTGATTGAGATGGCCGCAATGGCTGTTAGAATCTGGCTTCGTGAGCATTTTCCCGGAGCGCAATTGCCGGCAGAGGAATTGTTGTGGGCTGAAGCATCGCACTGGGCGTGCAATGCTTTGAACCGCACAGAAACGCCCGCTAACCCAGCAAACAAGTAGCCGTACGAGATGTGGTACGGTAATCCCCCCCCGGTATTGCTTCTACTTTTTTTCAAGCCCAGACACGCAACGTAAAGAGAGAAAACAAGGCGACACAAGAGCGTTTTACCTGGGCCCTGAGGCTAGCCACCCTCGAGGCGCCGTTCGAGTGCAGACCAAACACCGTACTTTTCTTATCACGCGTCATGTCATCTGCAAACCTGTGTCGCCTGCACCACCTGTACCGGCCCAGATGCATGACTCCCTGTCTCGGGAAGAGGAGACGTCCGAGTCCGACGACGAGAGCACGTCCAATCGAGGTTAGGGGGGGGGGATGGATGAGCAGGACGAAGGTCTGGATCGCCTGGCCGATCCCGACGTGACGTGGAGGTTTGATCTGCCCGTGTCGTTGCCGGAACGCTCACAGGAGACACTTGCAACCGGCGATGATCGCGACGGGACAGTCGAGACGATCAACTAGTATCAAGGAGGCACGATGGACGCCTCCTCGGTCCCGGCAGGGAGGGCCCAAACAATCGAGGCTATGGATTCGTATCAAGGGGGCGCGGTGGACACCTCCTCGGCCCCTGCAGGGAAGATAGAAAGCGACTCAGGCGCATCAGTAGCCTCCGGCGTCGACCAAGAGAACGGCGATGATCCCCCCGCGGTTTGTCGGGGAGGGTGGCTAACGAGTTTAGTAGGTGGGGACGTCTACCCCCGGCAGTATTGGGCCGAACCCGGGGTCAGACCCATTGCCTGCAGGCTGAATCTGCTCACCGTCATCGTGTGATCGAGGACGCATTGTCAGCGGCAGTGCTAAACGACGGAGTTTGGGAGTATACTGGAGATTACATGCTGGATGACGGAGGACGCAATGACCATGATGGCTGGAAGTCCTGCTGTGGAAGACAATAAAGAGGGGTTACACGTGTGCATGCCGAAAGGGTTTTCGGAGGATGTGGAACCGCCCCCGCAGTCCGTAGCAGATGCAGGGCGTCCAAGGTACATAGCGGCGTTGCATGAGACCATGAAGAGCGAACTGGACTCTCACAAGACGACCGGAACGTACGAAGCCGCGACACTGCTGCAAGGGCAGAAACCTGCAGATGCGAAATGGGTGTTCTCCTCAGTGACTGATAAAGATGGCATGACAACGAAAACGAAAGCAGGGCGTGTGGCTAAAGGCTGTAGCCGGGTGGAAGGCGAAGAGTACTTCGAAATGTTTGCACCAACTCCATCGTCAGCGTCACTTGAAATTCTGGCGGCCGTTGCAAATGAGCAAGGTCTGAAGATTATATGTTCAGACGTTGCACAAGCTTTTGTCCACGCAAAACTCGACACCGAGATATACATGAAACTACCCGACGGACGTGGTGACATGTCAGGAATGATTGCTTGCCTTAACTGATCACTACATGGTCTAAAACAGAGCGGACAGCAGTGGGAAGGACTACTGGTAGAGACCATGGTAGAATACGGTATGGAACAAGTGTAGCACTAATCCTAGAATTTTTTGCATGGTTGTGGATGGCAAGGTAAAAATGATTATGGGCGTTCATGTAGACGATGTTGTGATTGTAGGATCGGACGAGGCATGCAGAGACTTTCAGGCCGCGTTATAATATATGTTTCCCAAGAATATACTCGGCGAGTTAACTTGGTATAGTGGTTGTGCTTTCAAGCGTAGCTGGAAATTGGGCACGTTAGAGATCACGCAGAAGGCTTTCGTTGAACGCATGCTGAGTCGGTTTGGTGTGAACTCGTCCTCTGACATCCCTGCGACCCCTGGCGTTGAACTAGGCCCAAGAGAGGAGGGCGAACCAAAGGGAGATTGGCCGTACCGGGAGGCTGTGAGCAGTCTGATGTGGCGGTCGACCGTGACACGGCGAGACATTTCGAACGCCGTGCGTGCTGCAGCGCGCCGTTCATCACAACCTCACTGACAGGCACTGGGGGGCAGTTTTGAAGATCATGCCATATCTCCAGGGGACAAGAGGTATGGGGTTTACTTTTTCTAGAGGTTCGGGATTGAATCTGACTGCATATCGTGATGCCGACTACGCCGACAGATCTAAGGACAGGCGCCCTGTGTCAGTGACGGTAGTTTCCTTGGGAGGTGCTGCCGTCTGTTGGGCAAGTAGCACGCAGAAGTGCGTTACGTTGCCTACAGCACAAGCAGAGTATGTAACTCTGGGTGAAACGGTGAAAGAGGATCCGTTTTGGGGGGCAGTATTATCGTTTTATTGTCCATATCTAAGTGGATCGTGTGTGCGAGTTTTCGAAGATAATCAGATGGGCATAGCACTAGCTGGCAACCCTTTAAAGTCTGCGCGGAGCAA
Organism: Undaria pinnatifida; assembly: GCA_012845835.1. NCBI lineage: Eukaryota > Phaeophyceae > Laminariales > Alariaceae > Undaria > Undaria pinnatifida. Next base: position 15,511,050 of record JABAKD010000008.1, on the reverse strand, counting down.
GCAAATAGATGTGCGGTTTCATTTGATTCGGGAGCTACTTCGTGCCAAGAAAATTGGCATTCAATTCCTAGATTTAGAAAAGCAGCACGCGGAGGTTTTGACGAAATCCCGTGTTGCGACCCGTTTTTAACATCACCGTAAGTTTTTGTTGAACCTACTGTTGGAGGATGGGTAAGGATGTGAGAATTATTTGATGGGTAAAATGTTTGAGTCATGCCAGGAATAATATCTCAGGCCGCCACCCAACGCTACTTTGAGGGGCATTTTAGCTTCTAGCCATGGTCATTGTTTGAATGAGGCCCTCGTTACAATCGTAATGGTTTGGATTGTTTAGGACATACGGGGGGATTGGATCGGGTAGCCGGGTGTTGTGCTGCGGGACTGTCGTTGTCTCTCCTTTGGTTCTAGATTGTTGTTTTGGATGCCCGGCCGGTCTCGTCACTGCTGTAAAGAGGCAGGTAGGGTGTTAATTGGTATCGTCACATTATGGCGGTTAAAAAGAGGGTTGCCTTAATATTTATAGGCGCTTGAAAAAAACTTTCTCGTGAGAGGAGAGCTCCAGCACTCCGCGTTCTGCTCCTTCTCTCCTCCATGTCCTTGTCAAACCGTGAGGCGGTCAGTGCATCCGGGCTCGGAATCTATTAACATGCACGACGAAGGTCTGAAGCGCATGATCGACCTCGACGTGACGTGGGGGTTTTATCTGCCTACGGTTTTGCGGGAACGCTGTAAGGAGACTCTTGCCGCCGTCGATGCTGGCGACGGTACAGTGGAGACGATGGAGTCGTTTAAAGGGAACACGATGGACGCCTCTTCGGTCCCGGCAGGGACGGCCGAAAGCAACGTTTTTTACTACCTACTGGCCCACGTAGTAACGTGACTGCCCACGACGTATTTTTTGTTGGTCACATAGAATTACCCACTGACCCACGTTTTACGTGACTAGGTGGGCCCGTGGGTAGTACGAGGTAACCAACATTTCAATGCTTACCAGGTATATCACCGTAATGTATGGCATGCAGGATACAGGATGTTATCGTTTGTGAAGTGATATATTAGGTTCAGTAGTTTGCATCACTCGAGGCATCCAGACTTGCGCGTGAGAATGGGGTAGGTTGGGGGTGGCCATTACACCCGTCCTTAAGGGTTAGAATAATATCGGTCACCTGCACGCTCGTTGTTCTTGTGAATGCTTGTCATTCCATCGAACACCTCTCATCATTGTGGGACAGGCAGGCTCGTTAGATACATTTGCATGTGCAATGCTTGTTGCTTTGGACCAAGTGATAGGACTGCTGAGTATTTTTTCTACCGTGAGGACAGAGGTACGGGTTTCCTTATAATGTGCAATATATTCCTTGCAATGTTCAATAAACGCTATTTATCTAGGACCAATGGGATATGTAGTAGGTGTTGCTCGGATACACCATATTTTGTTACTATGGCATTGTTTATGGGGCATTGTGCAGTGCATATTCCAATGCACATATATATTAAGCATTTGGACCAATTTTCGGAGACACATTGCGTTGTGGTCGAAACACAATACACCCCTATATTTGGTAGCTTTGCATTACCTGGCAGGCTTCGGGGCCATGATCAGCTTGTGCAATGACGTATCCATCAATCAATACCATACGAGCTGCAGTAAACAAATGATGTCTCCTTTTGTGGATGTACCTTGGATTTAGTGCGTTTATATGCAGCTAGGAGGAAAGTGATCTACGGCGTCATGAACAACAGAGACACCGGCATACGTTTGGATTCGTCGTCGTCATTTGCATTGACTGTTGCGCACATGAACGAAGGTCCACCGCGGGGACGGTCGATCTCGGCTTCCTATGCAGCGGTGACAAACTTAGACGTACCCAAAACAAGACCATAACCCACAGTATTCGATGGAAACCATTTTACTGTAGAGCACCCCATCAGTGAGCTTTTGTCTCAGCTTTTGCTAACGGCGACTGGTTGCTGCTGTTCTTACTGCCCTCTGTTATTTGCTACTGCTGCTGGCGCTGCTACCTACCCGGGTTCGATGCTCCCACGCACATCGTCGGAACACATATTAAGTATAAGGAGGATACACCTGCAGCCAATGCCAACAGAATCCCATCATGTTCTGCTTTGTTCCGCTGCTTCGCTTCTGCGCCACACATGGCCCGCCAGGTTTTGTGCATTGGCATTCACTGTACAACGGCAGCCGCGGTGTGAGCCGTTTCCTTGCTGCCAGCCACGGACGGTGCCTCTGTGAGTATGGGTATATGCGCGCTTCTATGTATATATTAGTGGAGCGTGTATGATCATATCATTGGCGCACACGTACACAAACGACAAAAAAACGAGAGTGTTTTTGTGTACAAGCAGCATCTCAGCCTTGAATCGACAAATTCAGCACTGTGATGCAGCAGCAATACAGCAGCACCGGGCAACGGGCAGCCATGCTTCATGCTCGTTTCTATGTGCCAGTATTAACGAGGTGTTGTGTAGTTGGTGCACAGCAAGATTTCGAACCACCACAAATAGTGCACGTCTAACGCAACAAATGAACGCACATCGTTTGACCCCTTTGCCAGTGATACGAATCATACAGCTGGAGCAAAGCAGGAGCTCAAGTCATACTAAATACAAATGTTTAGAACGCCGTTGTTCACCTTTTTCGATTTGCGACATCCCCGGGATATCAAGTCAACCCTGTCCTGTAGGAGAACCTTATCCGTCGTATTGCATGTACAGTATTTAACGCGTTGATCTGATATTCCCACAGCCGTATATCATTTATTATTGCATGTAACATGTTGATCTCATATTTCCAAAATGTATGGCCCTCCGCCATTAATGCGGAGAGACCGGTCCTATTCCATTTTTGGTTCTGGAGGTACAAGCATAATTCAATGAATTTGAGTTTATGCGTGCGCGTTTCTAAAGCACAGGCAACTCGATGCCCCTTTATTGTGAATCTTCACTATCTCTGTGCGACCGAGCATTGACCTCGTCTTGTTGCTGAGTTCTGGGTTTCACGAGATCAGCACGAAAAATCTGCCGGCAGAACTAATGTGACAAATAAAAACGTTTGTCAGACAGACCATTCCGACGTCGGCGTGCATTTGATCCCACATACTCACCTACACCTACAGCAAACACGTCTATCCCCGCAAGCCTGGCCAAGTCTGCTGCACGGCCGGGGAGGCCACCCTCGTTGCTTTGGCCGTCCGTGATAACGACCATGATCGATGCCGCTGATGTATTCCCTATGATAAGCTGTCGGGCTGCGGAAATTCCCACGGCAATGGCCGTGCTGGCTCCATCAATATAACCCGCCTCATAGGCATGAGTTTTAAAGTCTGAGGCGGAGCCGAAAGGGCCGGCCGAGATCGCAGAAGACGCGTACTGCACGTAAAATTATTTTTTCCCGTTGTAAAGCAGCATCATGTTCGTGTCAAACACCTCTACAAGATCCGCAGCGAAGTCAGTCTGCATGGCGAAGTTGGCCTCATCCACGCTTTTTGACCCATCGAGCACTATACGATGTTGATCTGCCAGGACAGAGAAACGTAGAGAGAATGTGATTGGGATACATGGTAATATTTTTAGACTAAGCAAAGAAAGTAAAAAACAGCTTTTGATGATCAAATAAAAAATCCCTGCCGATTGTAAATGTTTTATGCGGGGACTAGACTATATTACATGGAAACGGGTCTAGAACCAATTGTGGTTCAACTGTAAAGGAGGTATTCCCTACCCGTACTACTACGCTCACCCACTCACCGTATTGTTAGCAATCGCGGTCACTCTTTCTAGCGTGAATGTTAAGGTCGCACCATCACACGGACATGAATCGAAGTTGGTGGCGGTGAGTTGAACGCATGAATGGCCTATAGCGTTGGCCACGGCCATTGCGCTCAGCGTACCCAGTAGTAGCTTCATCTTGGACGTAACTGTCGCGATTCACTGTGTTGTTTGTGGTCTACGCGTGGTCCTGTCAGTTCTGGAAGGGCAAAGGGGTTACTGAGATTAATTTAGTCGTCCACTGCGTGGTACGTGAGCCGTCAAGGCAATTCACTGCATATTTATGTATGTAAATCGATGTACACTTGATACGCTGATGCATTTCCTTCCACAGCTGTCAGATTTTGTCCGCCTCAAAAACGGGTTTCATAGTCTCCGCGCACAGACTGACTAACATCACCATGTTGACCCTGGTACAAGCTACACTGTAGTTTAAAGGGAAATCGCCGACCTATATCCTTAATGAGGACACACACCCAGTATTACGCGCGATCGGAGTATCACGCACAGCTTGAGAAAATGAGGTTTGACAAAATCTTCGATGTCACAGCTAGAGTGAATTTATGAGTTTAGAATATATAAATCGCGCGATCGGAGTATCACACACAGCTTGCAAAGATGAGTTTCGACGAAATCTTTGATCTCACAGCTAAAGTGTATTATCATTTTTGAAAATATATAAATCGATGTGTGATGTCACCCAGGATAACACACAATTTCATAAATCCCAAAACCTTGAGCTACGAGCCAACATTGGCTGCGCTCAGAGAGATACAAGATGGTGTGGCGGGTTCAATCAGAGCCTTTTACAAGGCCGGATAGTGTTTAAAAAAAAACAGCGAAACGCTTGTAATGTCGTTTGCTGAGTCAACGGCCAAGCCTGAAACAGCGAGACCATTAACTATCCCGGTATTACGAATCTGCCGAGACGAAAAAGAGAGAGAGAAGCAGATGTGTTCTTTTTTTAAAACAACAATGCGCTGAACCACGAGATATTGTTATTATCAGCATGTATTGTAAATACATCCGCTACCTACTGCTGCACTACAATTGGCCGCACGACATTTTGATCTTGCATTACTGGAACAGCAGTACTACTAGTGGTGTCCCTCTTCTCACCACGACGACGTTCAGAAGGAGAGCTACTACCGTTAATCGTACCACGCGCATCACACGATTTCACAGCGATCAGAGGCTGCTGTGCTGACAAGTTACGACTCGGTGCGATACCACTCGTATCACACACGTCAAACAAATTAAGAGCAGTCACGGGTTGCTACGCAGACAAGATACGACTTGGTGCGACGCCACTCGTATCACATACATCAAACGAATTCACAGCAGTCACTGGTTGCTGCGCTAACAAAACCATGCTACGATTCGGCACTCTTATGCTGATGGACGGTATACACGTTTGCCATCTTCAAACAATAACTCGGCAGGTCTCAAAAGTGATTTGGTCGGCACCGCTTGCTGAGATACTGCTGTTTCGACGACACATGTCGGACATAAAACTCTGTAGTTTGCTTGAGGGGAGTCTTGGTATGATTCGAACATCCAGAGGCCCCGCTGCAGTGAAAAAGGGGAACTAGTGCTCTGTCCCGGTACGATGGGCCGGAGAGTACGACGGCAGCAGTACTCACGGTAACGAATACAACCACGGGGCGGCTGCCGCTTGCAATCGCACGCACAAAATGATCGAGAAAAGTCAAAGTCGCATGATATGCTTTATGTTGTGTTTCTTTGACTGTGATACAATGGGCGCGAAGGCAAGGACATCCCACGACATACAGCAAGCAGGAGTTTCACGAGTCCGCCGAATCAATAGTACACTGAACACCATCCGAGCGCTATCGATTGATGAACTTCGAACGATTAGTTTTGTCGAGGGTTGTACGACGACCCAGCACTTGAACTCTGTAGCGTATGTGTTCTTGGTGGGTACCCATACGATCCTAGGTTCACACACCTAGGCTCGACAAAATGCAATTTGCCCACTCACGCTCACAGGTCGACGACAAAAATATGTTGGTTTCAATGACCCATAAAACGGCAGACACCGTGCGGGATCATAGGTATAAGGTCGCCCCCCGAGGATACGCTTACCGACGCGGGTTGAGCAAACCATACCAGATAAGGAACAGGACCAGCCCACAGCGATCGGGGTACGTCCTTCGCTTGCGAAAAATGAGAGTAGTGGAAAGCGACCTTTGTTGATCGGAACGACGAGAGTGGTAATCCACGAAAAACAACTCGTGCCCCCTTTATTTACACGTTTCGGGTTTTCTTCGTACGATTTCAAGATGAAAAAAAATGGACGAGCCCTTCTTCATGAGAGAACAAGAAGTATTCAAGACGAAGCTGTCGCAAGCTAACGAGCCTTTATCGTCGACGCCAAATGGGGGTTTGTGGTGACTCCGGTTCGACTCGCGACTTACAACAACCTATCTTCTTGTCTTGCGTAGCGTGGAGGACACGCCAGGTTAGAGCAAGGTTCGATACAAACCTAGCGACCTACGGTAATGATAGAAGTGCCTCGAGGCACCGAGATGTGCTTCGGAGGCAAAACTAAGACAGTCGACAGCAGTGTTTACTTGTCAGCTTGAATCGTGATTACCCGCCGCTCGGCCACCAGAATCTACTGAGAATCCACGGTCACTTTTAGTAAAACTAGAAACGGTATCGAACACCTCTAGAACCGCTACCGTTCATTTAAATCTCCACCAGTAGATCTGCTTACGTAACGGCACAAAGTGTACCCCCAATCCATATATTTTTATTTATGTATATTGTTTCTCATCTGCGGACCGACCTTTTTCGTACAAATTTTGAGCGGAAGACTCTCAATTGTAGTGCTATACTGCTCACACAGCTCTCGCATCTGTTTCTTAATCTTGTCGCCAGGGTTCGGGACTCTGGCGAATCCTGAACGCATCGGGCCATACCTGCTTTGCGTTGACCCATCATAGAGCTCTATTTGATTTGCATCGTAATTCAACCATTGTATCGAAACCACATTTTGATTTTGCATTGACCAATCAGAAGGCTCTATTCTGCTTTTCTTTGTTTTGCATCGCGCCGCAACGCGCAATTCAAACTGCTGTGCACGCTCCGCACTCGAACACTTCTGACATTGTGGAAGCTCCAGCCCCTCTCTACACAATAAGGACCCCGTGCGTCGACACCCACCACTGCCAAAAAAGCGTAACATATCCGGTCTAGTTGGAGCAACAATGGTGCATTGATCTGACCGGGCGAGTCTGTTTTACGTGCCGTATGTGCAGCAGCAAGGCCAGCAACATGCAGCAATATCGTGAGTTGAAGAGTGATGCTTTCGCTGGTGCTTCATGTGCTTGACTGATTGGGTATCGTTGTCTCGCGGGCTTCGTTTTACTAGATTATTGTCACGTTTGTACGCGCTGTCTTCATACGCTCCATTGCACGGATACACACGGACACATAGCGCACGGATACAACCAGTACATGAAACGGCAGTTACCAAGTAACTGCCGTGTTGCAACAACAATAGGGCCAGAACAGCGGCGGCAAAAGTACTAGGTACACCGCAGAGGGTACCAAACTGCTGGTGTTGCTGCTGTGCAGTGGTGGTGGTAATGCACATTGCCTTGAGCGGCTGCTGCTTCGGCCGCGGTTGCTGTCCGCGGCATCACATTGCACGCATTGGGCACAGCAGTCATCGCGTAGTAACAAGTGGAGGACATTGGTGGTAAAATGTTCACCATCAACAGAAACGCGTGATAGCGGCAGCAGCGGCGACTGGGTTGCTGCTGTACAGAGTGATAGATGTTGTGTTAAATAATTTTCGAGACCTCTGCTGCTGCTACTGCTGCTGCCGGCTACTGCTGCTGCTGTCCGCGGCTCCCCGGCGCACGTACCGTACTGCCGGACAACATGCACACCGCGCTTGCAGTCGATATATTGTTTTACCAGGAGTAGCATAACAGCAGCGTGCGGTGATAGGCATGGCAACAGCAACTGTCACACGAAGCAGCAGAGGCCGCAGCAAAAACTGGGGTTTATGCTCTACGGTATTAGTGGTAGATGTGCCGTTCCGCTAGCTGTTGAGGATGCTGTTGCTGTTGTCTACGCTCTCCTGCTGTTGTTATCGCTGAGCAACTGTCGTGGTATAGTTATGTACACGTACGCAGATTGTTCAAGTCCACAGGTTGTTAAGCGCACAGGTACGGTACTCTGGTTGGTAGGAACCTCAAGTCATCCGATATAGGAGTCAGCAGCATATGTACAAGGCCGTTTATCTTTCGCCCTTGCTTCTTGAAAAGGAAGACACACATTTGTTTATGGGATCCTCAACGCCGAAGCCTCCACCGGGAGCACAGTACGGGCTTGACAAGCGTGAGAAACGCGGACAAGGGGAAACGATTGAGGTTGCTTGGTTGTCGAGTAGATAACGCCGAGGGACGATTCGTTCCTGTCTCGTTCAGGCTTGAGAAACGTGAACCGCAACGCGTGTGGTGTTCGTCACGTTCTACCGTGGACGAGCATCTCTTGAACTTGTCTCCATCCCATTTTTCACATCCTTGCATGTTCCCCCCCCCAGATGTACACTATTAGCGTAATGGCGTCCAGACGTCTTCCGCCTGTTGACGTGTGAACTGATTATGCTGTTTCCTACCCCTATTTTATGATGTCGTGCGATGGACGCTGAGGTCGCCACGCACACCAATCAAGCGCCTGCGGCTCAAAGTCGTGGCGAACGAGATCCGCGCAAAACCACGAATAGCATTCCCCGAGAGGGCGATGCGGTGAGCGTCAGTTGTAAATATACATGTGCTCTGCTCACGAAATAACTTCTACAGTACGGTCAGTTTTCAATTTTATGGCTTCAATCCAAAACCGCCTGGTCTGTTTGAAATATGCATTGATGAGCGTACCGTCGTTGGCCCCTTGTTGTGTTCTGGTTGAATCCGTCCGGTAGCGACAGTTTTGATATGACAAGGCAGCGAGTCAAGCAGTTGACGCCCGTTGGGCCGGGAGAAAACGATACTTCGTTCAGCCATTCTGTCCTAGCAAGCACTGTGATACGTTAGGTTGTGCTGGCAAGTTTCAAACCTTCCGGCGTGTGATATATCGCGTCGGGGTTGAGTACCAGTTTACGTCAAAAACAGTTGTAGAATCACAGATGACAAAGACAAAAATTGCGCTTGGAGTGCGAACCATATGAGGGAGTTAAATGAGGTCGCGTCTCAGGCGCCCTTCTTTTCCTTGTTTCGTTGCATGTGTCTGTGATTGCAAACGATTGCTTGCTTCGTATTCCATGACCTGTTGGCGGAAAATACCAATTTGCTGCTTATCGCCCGTCCGAAAAATATGCCTTCATATTATCATAATTTGCATCGCCCCAGACAGCGGGTCTCGGCCTTTTGGATGTGGTGTTTGTTTTTATCTCATCAAGGTGACTTTAGACGTACTTACGCGGGGGGTGGGGGGGGCTGCGTTGCTGTGGATAGACAACACAAATACATATCATAGACAGGGAGGCTCGATTGCTTCGTAGATCATTGAGGCTATACCGTTGTACGGCGCCACGCAAAGGTTGACCGCATTGACTATTATTAGCTCACTGTCCCGAACGCAATTAAAACACGACTTGGGTATAGTTGGCGTTTTTTTAGATCAGAAATTAATTACTGAACTCGCCTGGGCGCAGTCAGCATCGTCGAAAGCTATTGTTTGCGTTCCATCGCGTATGATATCTTCATATTTAGCGAAGTAGTACAGTACGCGTATTTCGGAGGGGGGCGTACAAAGCACAACGGAGAGGTGCAATGTACCTAGTAGGCAGCACTATTTATGAATTGCTTTTGCTCGTGATTAATGTACGGTCACTCGCTCTGCATCTAAACCAGCCGCGGTGAACTCGGGTTCTGGCGACCACTCTCAAAGATTGTTGTCGACGCTAAGTTCCCCAGTAATTCCAACGACGGTACAGGGGCACGGGTCCCTAGTGGCTAGGGTTTGCTAGGGGGTTACGCTCAATGCTGGTAAATAATTTTGTGGAGATACAGCCTGGTGATAGTCGACCCCACTTTCCAACGGTAATACTGAAGAAGATATCACATACCGTGGAGTTTTCCGGGCTAGTGGCCGCGCGGATTGTTAGCTAGACCAGTGTGGGGTTGGTATTTTTACCGCTACATCTGGAGTGTGCGGTGGCAGAGACGACCACGTCGACGCATCAGATGTCACCGATAGACCACACCGCTTAACAAAGAGAACCATGAACGGTTGACCACCAGCTTCTCTGTGAGCTGCGTTCGTTCATCATTTTTGGGACTCGATGTATACTGCGTGACTTTAATCCGTTGCCACTTCGAATTGCGGCGTTTCGATAGCGGTGAGTTTTCAGTGACAGATAAACCTTCGTGTTCCCATCCCCTGTGTCCTCCTTCGTGTTTGATCTGTTCGCGCCGTTAGCAGGAGGTCTGCCAGGGCAATACCGTCAAGCGTTTCGCCACCTTAGTATCTCGAACAGGAGAACCCGGCAGGTGCTGGACTTCACTGCCTTTGCGGCGAGCCGGAATGAAGCTTTAGCAATCCCACAACGAGGTGTGATGGACGACAGACTGGAGGTTGAAGGCTGCGAGTGAAACTTTTTCAAAGTAATTCAAGGACGACGTTGAAGCGAAGCGGGCGATACAGCGACAACACTAGCATAAACACCACTCTTCCGAGGGTCCCTGCGTAGCAAACGCCTCAGGCATGACCGAACCGTCTGTCGTCGCTTATGCTGTAAAAGGAGTAGACGTGGAGGGGGCAGTGTACCCTTTGTTATTGGGTGTGGATGTAGGGGAGGGGAGCGGGTGATGCGACGATCAAGGGACTAGAGAATGCGGTGACGTTGGCAACACTGACATGAGAGGTGGGGTGGTGGGCGGAGTGCCGCCTCAAGCAAGATACAACGCTGAAGGGGGAGGCCACCGTTTTATATTCGTACGCAGACGTGTAGCACGTGCCAACCAGTAGCGCCCAGGTTTGGCTAAGGTGGACCCACGGCTGATGG